>MWSO01000216.1:0-38616 GCA_002116355.1 Dothistroma pini CBS 116487
ACTAACTAAGCTATATAGTATCAACTCGCTTAATTGTAGTAAGGTTTGTTTGTAAAGCGTTTAGAATAACTTGCTTGTTGATTAGACTGCCCGCGGAAGGTCGAAGAACGGGAAGATGTAACGTGAGGAGGGAACGTGGGCAAACGTTGTAACTGTGTCGGGATTTACAGTGGATGCCGCTAGAGCTCTTTTCACTTTGGCGTTGAGTGTTTTGTGCGGATTCGCCGGGCTGTGGTGTTGCTGATCCGCCGGTGTGTCGGTTGCCACTGTACGCGCAGGTCGCATTGTTGGTGATGTTGACACCATGTTGAGATGCTGGGTGCTGTCGTACGTCCTGCAGGGGAAAAGGACTTCAGAGTAAAGGTGGGACTTGGCGTTGTCACATGCAGACGCGGAAGCTGGCCGACGCAGGGACCCGCGCGAAGCAAAACGCCCGTTCAAGAAGACGCTACCAATTCGGAACTCGTCTGTCCTTGCATTATAGACTGCACTTGCTCAATTCTCAGCCACGATCTGTGATGCACTGGTATCAATCGCGTCGTCGTTCTCCAGGAATTGCGATGCTGGGACTCGCTTTAAATCAGCGCCGACCTCGTCTCATCCCCACCCTTCATCGACTCCTCCTCGCAGCTTCTCATGCACTACTTGATCAGCTTGTGCCCTCAATCGGAGAAGGCCTCGATCCTTCACACTCCTCTGGTCCCCAATTACATCAGGTTGAGACGGCGCGCAAGCATAGGATCTGGCATGCCCCTGACCATGCCTAGACCACCTCAAAGCTCCTTATCGATCACGTCCATACTTCCAGTGCTTATCGAAAGTTGTAGACTCCATGGAGCTTTGATACTCGAAATCATATATAGCCCTTTTGGCGCCGGTTAGATTCACCCGGAGATCGACGAGATGTGGCAACTGCGTCCACCCACCTGTAACGAGCCTGCCCTTGACACCCTGGATCTCTTCTGTGTACGCATGCTGGACAATGAGTCCGACTGACAACGACCTCAAGTCTTGGAGGCGCTTCACGAAGCTCATCACCCAGACATAGTCCACGTGGTCGTGGCGTTTGTTGACTGCGGTGAGAGACTCGGACAGGACCAGCAAGTCGAGATGCACAGAACGCATGTTTGCCACGGGTATCGGCATGTTATACATGCCCGATGCTCTAGCGCTCAAGTCCTTCATCTCTCGCAAGCGCAGTGTAGCCCACTTGTTGACCAGCTCCCGGTATTCTTGCTGGAGTTTACGAGAAAGGGTCAAGAGCTTTGCGCTCGCTACGCTTCTTGCTGTAAGTCGCACGCCGTTCCATAGCTCGAGCTCGCGGTCATCCGTACTAATGTCGTAGATCTCTTCATGAAGCTCTCAAGGGAGGTCGAAAAAAGGGAAGATGTGGCGGGTGATATCCGCGGTGGTGGTATCTGCGCTAGCGAATCCGGGTGATGCCATCTTGAACAGA
Organism: Dothistroma pini CBS 116487; assembly: GCA_002116355.1. Taxonomy (NCBI): domain Eukaryota; kingdom Fungi; phylum Ascomycota; class Dothideomycetes; order Mycosphaerellales; family Mycosphaerellaceae; genus Dothistroma; species Dothistroma pini. The sequence continues at coordinate 1,457 of MWSO01000216.1, forward strand.
ACTTGGGGTTGAGGGTATCTGCTTCGCTCGAGATGAGCGGAAAGCTAATGTATGCACTCCGCGAGCATCGGTCCTGCCGCCTTTGGGCCTCTCTATGAGTAGTGACTGTGGAATGCAGAATGGCACAAGCACGTATTCGACAGGGAGGCTGTGATGTGTCGTAGTGTGTCGTCGTGAGCGTGTTGCATGTACAGTGAAGCTGCAAACGCAGGTGGAACCGGGCGCTGTCACATGCGGACGGAAAGGCGGGCCCATACAGGCGCTCCGTGTCGTTCTTCGTGTATTTCCATCTTTCAAGGTCGCTCGACCATCTCAAGCTTGCCAATCGCTGATGACCACTCCATCACCATTTTGTTTTGGTGACTGAAGTCGAAGGCGTCTTTCAAGATCCGCCTCCCCTTCCGAGCCCGCGTGTCGCGCAGGTGCAAGGTCTTGAGCTTTGAAATGTCTGACCAGAATGAAGCATTGAGAAGGCCTCCCACCAGAGCAGGAGTGTTTGCGCCTGCAAAGCTACAATGAATCGCGATCGAGATCTGTCGAATACCAGTATGTTGTTTCAGAAGAGCCTAGACCCACGTGGCGTGGTTGGGAGTATACTCGGCTTTGTCTTCCAAAGTGCCAACAATGTCGGTGACCAGATTGAGTCTCACATTCGGAGTTCGCATGGCACCAAGTGGCATATTGACACTCGAGAACCTGAAATCCGCATCATCGTACAGCTGTAGGATACTTCTCCTCGCTGTTCGTTCTTCATACTCCATCTTGACCTGGCGACTGATGGCCAATGTATCGACGTTTGCCACATCGGTGGCCTGGACTTTCATTGTGCAACGCAGAATGAAGTCATGATCCTCAAGGCTAAGGTTGTACACCATGTCGCGTGGTTCGCGCAGTAATTCGAGAAACGGGAAGACGTCGCGTGAATCAGAGGCCATTTTGCGCGTATGTTGGTGCGCCTCTCTGCTAAGGTGACTTTGTGGCTACTCGACTGGGGTGCCGTTGTCAGTGAAGTGTCGCAGTATCTTGTAACCAATATTTTACCGCAAGTCGAGTTAGCAGTGACGAGAGAACGACTTCTTGCGTCAGTGATAGCGATTATTTTTGTCTCCAAAAACCGCGAAGCTGGAAGCTACATGTGGCATGTGCTTATTCACATGCAAGCGCGGCCCCGATTCAGGGCAGTAACAGCACATTCACCTACTTGACGTCCACGTCCACCAGCCTTTCGGGAACCGAGACAAAACATCAACACAATCACAACATCGATACAACCTGCACGACCAACACGACGCAAATATGGCGGCCAGAAAGAGAGATCCGCCACAGAACCCATCTCCATTCTTTCGACTCCCAGGCGAGCTACGAAACGCCATCTATGACTTCCTCTCCTGCTGCGACAGAGTCATTCTGGCGTCTACAAACGACTGCGCATACCGCGTATGGCGCAGAAATGTTCCCAAGCTATATCTCCTGTTGGTCAACAAAGTCTCCATCAACAAATACCGACACAGGGCGAGCAAATGAAGTGTTATCCGCATCGAGGGCACCAGAGAGGGTCCGGCAACGGCATTCCAGCTACCCTCTGGTTTACATCCCACAAGGATTACATGCGACTTAACCTGCCTTATTCATCAGCACGTCAGCGATCTAGAGGCACACGCCAAGACGGTCGAAAGCATCGTGCAACAGACGAAAAAAGAACCGTCCGTACAGTTGACCATCTATTTCGACTTCACCTGCGGTGACAACCTCCCTTCGGCCAGGGAGCTCATTAACGACCACCAAACTGCCTTGGACAAGCTGACGAGTGTCGCGAATCTTGTTCGGCTTGAGCTATACATGCGTCAATATCGCAAGGGCTATACAGGGAAGCGTGGCTGTTAAGAAGTGATCAGGTATACGAAGGATGGTGGCTGGAAGGAGCAGTAGGCCATCGCGAATGGCCAGACGTGGTTGGCGAAGGAGGACGTGAGTGTGCTTGGAGTGGGATCACGGCATGGCGCCAATACTTCTTCCGGACGCCAGCAATGATTTATTTCACCGCTGGAATCGCCGATCAGATGGCTGGATCTTATGTTGCATCAAAGGGGCAGCCGGCAGTACGCTTTCGCTCAGAGAGCCTGGAGGAGTGGGCATCGATGCAACATATGGGTCATCCTTAGCCGAAGATCCAATTTTTAGGTTATCGATCGCTAGGATAGCAACGAATGGTTCCACTGCATTTCCATGACATTCTTCCGCCCTTGTTCCAGTACCTGGTGCCGCCTATTGATCACGTCACCAAGCAAGCCACACAGGCAGATCTCTCATCAGCGCTTGGTACTTTTGTGTGCTTTTCAGCAGTGCGTGCCGCTGCTTTACTTGAAGCTACTAACCCTCCTCTCGTACTCTTTCCTTCATCACCGCACCGCATCACAGCTATGGCACCCCAGAAGCAGTTTCGCTTCCTCGATCTCCACGCAAGATTCGCGGCACAGTCTTGTTTTCCTCCCCACCGGCGGCAAAGTTCCCAAGATCACCACATCACCCAGCCACAGGCATATCGAGTCTGGCTGGGTGACTGTCCGTTGCGGAATCTTGCTCTTGTGAGCAAGCGCTTCCAGGCCGAACACAGGGAGAGAGCAGCCAGCAAGACCCACATCCGCGTTGAAGATAGATGAGACGACGTTACTAAATTTTCATGTCCATTTCCGGCTGCAGCCGCAGTAGCATCAAAGATCACTTTCGACGTGTGTTGCATCTTCGGCATGTATCGAGGACATTGCCATGGACATAGGGTGCTCATAGAGGACGTGCTGGGACACATGACTTCGACTCCTGATGTCCAGGTCCACATATATTTTGAAGAGATCGAACCGAAATGTATGCTCACCACCAAAGAGCAAGTCGATGCTTTCCGGGAGGAACTCTCTGAACATCGAAAACTCCCTGGTCTCGGACTGCTGGAGGTGCCGTTTCATCACGTGTTTGAGCCAAAGCAAGAAGAGTTCGCAGGCAAATTGCTGACTATTTATGCTTGATCGAAGCCTGAGGAACAAAAAAGGCCTCCATCACTCTTAAGTAATATATCGTTACAAAGAGCTCCTTCACGCCAGCGCACAAAGTCGTTCCCGTCAGCATCAGATCGCGGCTCTCCCAGCCACACGTGAACATTGCGGTAGATCTCGTCCATTCGAGTGACCTGGGACGGTACTGCTCACTTGCATCGGCTTGGTTGATACACACGACATCCGCCCGCACGCGCAGACCAACATCATGGCGACAAGCGGCGTAAAGCGTCGTAGAGAACGCGGGTAATCGGCTTGGGCATTTCATTGATGAGAATGCTTCGGCACATGTGACGCGTCCCCGTCGTTCGTGGCTCATAAGTACGACAGTCCACTGTATCTCGACGTTCCATGTATCAACGCTTGCTCAATGTCGCAAAGTATCAAGCCATGTTCGTATGGTGCGAAATGCCTGTCAAGACGCGCGTAAAGGCTGGTCCCTTGAGAGGTCGGAACCGGTACGGACTTTCCCCATCCATGATCCAGTCCAGGGTGGGCGCTCTATGGATGAGCCCCAGCATGATGCTGTAGCATGTGTGTGGAGGGAAGGAGCACAAGCCTACTGGTATGTTGTTGATCGAACGTTGACCGCGCCACCATTCGTAGCTCTGCGCCTTGCAGTCGAAACCTTAATTGTTCCTTCCTGAGGGGTGTTCGCTGTTCGCCTGCTGAGAGGTGCGAGTATACTCAGCGTCGTCTTGATACTGTCTGGCATTCCCTCTGGTTGTAACATTGGAAACCTAGATGCACGAAGCTCATCCGACATTGCTCCCGGCGACAGGAGAAGGTTCAAACCGCCACCGACTGATCCTAGCAGCCAGTCTTTCTCGCATCAACCTGTTCCTCTCAGCACTGTTCGCATCCGCGGGTGACTTCTGATAAGCCCAGAATTGATCCTTGATCGTCCTGATTAGATTGAAGTCTCCAAGTACAATCTGTCCAGAATTAAAAGCATCAAAGATGTGGGCATCTGTGCTTGGAGGCAATGTCGTTCTCTCCAGTAGAGCTTCACGCTCTGATGGTCCGGCTTCCTCGTTAGTGGTCTCTGCTGTCGTGCCTGCAGGGTTGAGATTTTGCATCTCGATATCGCCTTCTCTTTCACGCTCTGCGGATGCTCGTACACCTCGCTCTTCGTCATCTAGACTCTGCCCACTTCCCACAGCCGGTGCATTGTACTGTGTTCCTGCACTCGTCGTGACACTGACTACCGTAGCAGGCGACTCTTTCAGCTTCTGCCGCTGAATATGCATGCTCAACTGTGTAATCTGCAACACCAGCGAGAGCACATCCAGCAGCAGCAAGTGAATCTTACTGCTAGGACCTTTTTGTCCGATGAAGTCCATTACAAGACCTCCGTGTAGATATCCTCTTGTCGCTTCTCCGGCCGATGGTGCCGATCCAATGGCATGAAGAAGGACGCATAACAAGCCACTGCCTAGTATGAAGCCGACGTAAGGTCTGTTACCCGGCGGTTCGGGGAAGAGTGCTGGCTTCGGCGTGAGGAAGATGAGCTGTATGATGGATCGTAGGGCGAATTTGAGAAATGAGCAGCTAGACAATAGCCGTGAGCATGTTTGAAAAGGACGGAAGTGCGGTCGTCCTGCTTACTCCATGTAGTATATGGCACTCAGCTCGGCATAAACGAGAAGGTCGATGGTCCGTAACAGATCATCGAGCAGCTCTCCCCTCCTCTTATTGAAGTTCTCGCGATTCTTCTTCCTCCTTGCCGTGATCTGAGCCGGTGTGAGCGTCTCGTGTTCGGGTGTAGTGTCATGGCTGCTAGGTCCTGCTCGTTCGGAGGACACTGGCTCATTGTTCATAGCTCAGTCTGAGGCCGTCGTATGTGATCGCACATGTCTGCCGCAGCATGAGACGCGATCACGAAGATGACACGAGCAGGTGGAGCTTGTATTTCACAGCAAGCGCATCGTGAGTGAAGCAAAGGATGATGCGATGCACGTGAAATCGTAGGGACTGGTGTTCGGCGTTCGGACGGTCTTTCTTCGGAAGTGTCTCTCGAAACGCGTCCAACCTCTAGTTCCACGCGTATCGATCGTTCATCGCCATTCAACATCCCCCACTTCGCACACAACACTATGGCCAGCTTCTTCGACATCAGAGCGCGTCAGGCTGCAGCCGTAGCAGCAAAAGCAGGCTCAAGCAAAAACGACAAGCCCGCAGAAGACAATCGTCTGCAACCATGGGTTGAGAAGTAGTATGTGCGAACCACAAGCAGCACGTCTATGCACGCTAAGTATTTCACAGCCGACCAAAGTCCCTCGACGATGTAACAGCCCAAGACCACACCGTCACCGTCCTGCGTCGCACACTTCAATCCGCCAACCTCCCGCACATGCTCTTCTACGGTCCGCCCGGCACTGGCAAAACGAGCACAGTCCTCGCCCTCGCCAAACAACTCTACGGCCCCGAACTGATAAAGTCCCGCGTCCTCGAACTCAACGCCTCCGACGAGCGTGGAATCAGTATAGTCCGAGAGAAGGTCAAAGACTTCGCGCGAATGCAGCTCTCAAATCCCCCCTCCGGCCCTGCTGGGGAAGAGTACAAGAAGAAATACCCATGTCCGCCGTACAAAATCATTGTGCTGGATGAGGCGGATAGCATGACGCAGGATGCGCAGAGTGCGTTGAGACGGACGATGGAGACATATAGTAAGATTACAAGGTTTTGCTTGGTGTGCAATTATGTCACGAGGATTATTGATCCGTTGGCGTCGAGGTGTAGTAAGTTTCGGTTTAAGAGTTTGGATGAGGGCAATGCCGGGAGGAGGATTGAGGATATTGCGAAATTGGAGGGCGTGAAGATGGACGAGGGGGTGACGGAGACGTTGTTGAGGTGTAGTGAGGGAGGTGAGTTTGATGATTTGCCTTTGATGTCGATGGGAAGAGGACGCTGACATCAACCAGATCTACGGAAAGCCATCACATTCCTACAATCAGCCGCTCGCCTCGTTGGTGCAGTACAGCTGGGAGCACCCGCAGGTGACAAGAAGCGGAAACGAAAGGCCGTGGTGGAAGATGGCGATGCCATGGACATCGACAGCGAGTCCGCTCCAACCACCTCCTCCATCCCCGTCACAATCAGCAGCATCGAAGAGATCGCAGGTGTAATTCCAGAGAACACAATCGATCGCCTGCGAACCGCCATGACACCCAAATCAGGTCGATCAGCACCGTATGGCCCCATAGCACATGTTGTGGAGGATCTTGTGGCGGAAGGCTGGTCAGCAACGCAGATCGTCACCCAGCTGTACGATAAGATTGTGCTTCTGGACGAGACAGTTGGCGATGCGGCGAAGAACAAGATTATGCTGTTCTTCTCGCAGACTGATAAGAGGCTCGTCGACGGCAGTGATGAGCATTTGACGATTCTGGATCTGTGTTTGCAGATTGCTGGAGTACTGGGCGGTGATAAGTAGTGATGAACCAGGAGGGAAAGGGTAACTTGAATGGTCTCGAGCGTCGGCGCACTGGCGTAAGTGCATTCTACTGCTGTAAACATGGGAGGATGTACCGAACAGCTAGTGCTTTCAACAGTCATCGATTCGATTGCGTCGCCCTGCCAGCCACCGCAGATTGGCACCGTGATACTATCCAGGCACGATCTGCGGCCCGAACCAAGCCCGGCTACCACTTGCTCCAACACATTTCATCGCGCCACATCATCGCCCAATCAACCACAACGACTCCAGGCCTCTTCACGCCGCCCACTACCCCTCAAGCCTCCTCACCAGCCCCTCTACCCACGCACGAAGTCTCACACCCCTCTCCCATTTCCACTCCTCATACTCCTCAAACTCCTCCTCAATCCCCTCCAAACTCCTCTTCCACACGACCTGTTCCCCATCGAAGAAAATCCAAAACATCTCCCCACGATCCCCAGTCCCATGCTCCTCAAACCTCACCTCAACTTGGACTTTCAACTGCGGCGCCACTACCTGCCATCTGCCAACCCACTTCCTCGAAGCTTTCAGGCGTGCCTTGAGTTGCGAGGCAGCCACCTCATCTGCTCTGACAGCCAGCCAAAGTCAAACATCCCCGACGATCGCCACCTGATGTGGCACGCCGAGGAAGGATGTATCTGATCGCCGCCGCGCAAGTTGGAGTGAAGCTCCTGGGGAAAAAAAAGAAAAAAAAAACAAGCGCGATCACAGAGGGAGGGCTAGCTAGATCTGGCCTCGTTGTAATTCTGGGATCGCCGGCGAAGGGGAAGCGGATGGTACTGTAAACCATGAGAATTGTCTCATGGCGGCTAGCGAGGCACGTCTGTGTGAGAGCAATGGTCAGCATGCGTGAGATCTCCAAATCTTGCCCGAAGGAGCCTGGGTGTAGGGTGTCGGGGACGATGTCCGCAGGCTTGGTGTCAGTGAAGACGAGGTCGTGGACGCAATTACCAAGTTCGGCGGGGAGCATTGCGAGGCCTGAGATCTCCATTGTCGTGAAAAGAACCTGGCGATGTAGAGTGTGTGTGGCACGGACGACGCTGGTCGCGCAGTTGCAATGCTGCTTCGGTGAGCAGGTCGAGGCGTCGTCGAAGCGCATTGGACGTCTGCTTAAAGTCGCTAGATGGTGGTGGCTGCGATAGCTTTATGGACCCAGTCGAGAAGTCATTCTGAAAGACAGCAGAATTCGATCTGCGTATATCTGAGCACAGGCCCGAGGCACATGCTCAACGCCGCGTCATAGGCGTAAGTGAACGTGTGGAATTTGGTAATCACCATTTCATATCCCATCCCGTCAATTCCTCTCATCACTATGTACACAAAACAATCGAGTCGGATCCTGTCCCAACCGAACCTATCTCATCGAGCACATCCCTCCCTCGTGCTCGGTAATCTTTCAGAAGGGAATTAAACCGGTGGAGAAAAAACAGTGGTATCTTTTGCATCGCAGAAGCCTGCGGCTGAAAACCCTGGCCAGGCTCATGTAGGTATACTCCAATAATTTTCTTCTTCTGCTGTCTGAAGACCTCTTGTCTTGAAACCTCTAATTCCATCCCAAGCTGTTCTCCGCCATGACCGGCGCACTAATACCCTGTTCTCTCACGCTGCGATTGGTGCCACTGCCACCGCTGTTTCTGCTGCCTCTTCCCCCACTACCGTTGCTGTTCCCCCGGCCGCTGCCACTGGCCGATCCCGATGCTGATCCGCGACCATTTGCGCCAGACATGAAGTAGCTGCCCATGCCGCCGCCGGAGAGTGCTGGAGAGCCACGCTGGCTCATCTCGCCGATGGCAGTGGGCACAGAGCTCGTGCGTTGGTGAGATGATCTCTTCCTGCGGTAGCGTCGAGCGACGTAGAACATGGCTGCTGCATACACGGCGGCACCAGCCACGGCGCCTACACCAATGCCGACTGAGGTGCCCTTGACCTTCTGGGAGCTGCCAGAATCGCCACCGATAGGTGCACCACCACCGCGTGGGTCGGATGATGTGGATTCGCCCGAAGGGTTGTAGCTTGGGGACGCATTCTGACTTCCGCCGTCCATGTTGGCTCCAGGCAGGATTGGGATGGTGGGATTGATCATGGACATCAACTGCTGCACGGCAGCATCGTCATTCTGGTAAATGCTTGAGCCAGGATTGTGCAAATCGAGCTGAAGTTGATCAACCAAATTTGCCGGGATGTAAGCTTGCGCCAAAGTTGTAATGAAGTTCAAGGTCCCCGTAGTGTCGTACGGCATGAGGGCGTTCATATTCACCCGATCGACCGAGATAGCCAACCCTTTCGCAAGGCCTTCCGGTAGGTACTTAAAAACCTGGGCGGCGGAAGTTTTGGTGTTCACGACGAAGGCATAGTTCAAACCATAATCGAAGCCAATCTGAATCAACGTAGTGTTTTCTGGCGCTTGTGGCATGCCACCAGGAGGTTGAACCAGTCTCGGCATGGCTGAAGGCAGGCCAGTCGATGCAGTCGAGGTTGTACTGTCAACTCCAAAATCACTTCCAGTCCCTGTGCTGGTCGAAGCCACCGGTGTTGTCGAGGTCGGCGCATATACCAAAGAAGTCGGAACGACGTACGCCGTTGCCGAGTTCGTCCCGATCGGCACAATCGAGACTGGACCACGAGTGCTGGTGCTTGTGGGCTCAGTCGTCGTTGGCGTTGTGCTCGCTTCGACAGTCGAAGAGGTAGTTGGAGCATATATGAGTGTCTCTGATGTGGAAGATTCGCTTGGAGATGACTTGGTTGATGAAGCAGTGGGCGTAACGCTTTCTGTAGCAGTCTCATTGCCAGTGCCAGTCGAAGCAGTGTGCGAAGTTGCAGAAGTGCTTGACCCGCTCAGAGTCAGGGTGGCTTCAGTGGTAAGAGGCAGGGAAGTCGGATAAGTTGAGCCCTCAGTGCTCGTAGCATTGGTCGTGGCAGTCGAAGCAAGCGACGATGCGTACGAGGACGGGCTGGCCAGATCAGATGAAGCATATGAAGAGGCGGACGAGGGTGCTGAGCCCGATGATTGCGGAGAAGACTCAGATGTCGTTGTTGGAAGCACAACAGGGATGAGATTCGTGCCTGAAGTTCCGAGCGTGTAGCTTGAGCTACCGGTGCCGGAGTAAGGCTCAGCAGTTGGAGTTGCGCTGACAGAAGCTGGACGAGAAGTAGAGCTCTGGTCGGCAAGAGATGACGCCGCGCTCGACAGAATGCCGGAGAACTCTGAGGCCAGCGCAGCGGTGACCTGGGTATCGGTCGCAGTAGCCGCGACACTAGAAAGTTCGAATCTGAGCGATGATGCAAGCTCTGAAAGCGCCTTGGTGACGTCGCCGGTTGTGGAATGGTCGCCAGCTTCAGAGATGATTGAAGATGCGGCGCTGGAGACCTCAGACTTCACGGACGACATCACGCTGGAAATCGTGTCCGGAGCACCAGTAGCAGACGGCCCCGCCTCCGTGTTTGCAGGCAATCCAAAAATGGGTGTGGTGGTCGAGCGAGAGTCGGTAGGGTTGGGTAGAAGGCCACCGAGTAGACCTCCATTGCTCGTGGTGGTACTGATTGTGTATGCCGGAGCTTTGGATTCGGTAGGGTTTGGTAGAAGGCCACCGAGTAGACCTCCATTGCTCGTGGTGGTACTGATTGTGTATGCCGGAGCTTTGGATTCGGTAGGGTTTGGTAGAAGGCCACCGACTAGACCTCCATTGCTCGTGGTGGTACTGATCGTGTTTGCCGGCGCTTTGGATTCGGTAGGGTTGGGTACAAGGCCACCAAGTAGACCTCCATTCCTCGTGGTGGTACTGATCGTGTTTGCCGGAGCATTGGACTCGGTAGGGTTGGGTAGAAGGCCACCAAGTAGACCTCCATTGCTCGTGGTGGTACTGGTCGTGTTTGCCGGAGCATTGGAGTCGGTAGGGGTCGGCAGAAGGCCACCAAGTAGACCTTCGTTTGTCGAGGAAGTGGAAGTGGTCGTGTTTGCTGGGGTGTTGGAGTCGTTCGAATCGGGCAAGACACCCCCCAGGGTACCTTGATCGTTGGAGTCTGCGTCCGGAGAGGTAGTGCTGGGAGCTTGAGAGATTGCGTTGGCGGAATTGTTGACGCGTGGCGAACCTGTACCAAGAGGAGGCTCAACAGAAGCTACTGCAGAGCTCGAAAGGACGGTATCGACACCAACGATAATGGGTGCTTCACCCGTGCTCGAAGATACGGTGGCTGTTGTTGTCACGTTGGCTACGGTACTGCTTCGCGACGTGGCAGGAACGATCTCCTGGGGAACACCAGTACCGGATGCGGCAGGCCGAGCGGCCGTCCCTTCAGGCAATGGGGGGTTGAGCTGAGCTGTTGGTGTCGCAACCGTCCCAGCTGGTGGCAGACCACTGCTGGTGCTGTTGCCTTCCGAGGACGTGGTGTTCCGTGACTCGGCCGAGAATGTTGGAGTTATGATCGACTCTGGCGGTGGCAGAGCATCCCCCGAGCTTCCATGTGTGGTCGAGCGCGAGGTCAGTGAGCTGCTCGAGGTGGTCGTGGATGGAGATCCGGTTCCGGCGATAAAGTGATTGAAGCTATGGCGAGAAGATGTCGGCAAGCCATATACAGCAGAAGAGCTGCCTGTTGGACCAACAAAGGGTGACGCGGTGTTGAACAAAGGCTCCGGATTGAAGGACGGCGGTACACTCGAGCTGGAAGATGAGCTTTGCGATGTCCCTTCGTAGCTTGGCGGTGCAGTGTAGGCCGCAGTCGAATGTGTGCTTGTCGATATCGTGAGGTGCGAGCTGGAGCTTGAGCTGGACGTCGTGTTTTGAGGCGACGGAGGCGGCGGCGAAGAGCTCGAAAAAGTTGAGCTGGAACTTGACGAACTCGAACTGCTGCTCGTATCGACAAATGGCTCGAATAGACTCTCAAACGCGGCGGTGGGATTGAAGTGCGGCCGACCGTCGCCACTGCTCGTTGTCGAATCAGAGTGTGTGCTGATGGTACTGCTGTCGCTGCTAGTTGAAGAGCTCGACGTGAATGAGGTGATGTTCGGATATTGCCTTTTCACGTGCCGGGGAAAGTAGTACTTGGGTCGTTCCTGGTCCTGTTGCCGAGGGGCAGCGGGCGCAGCCTCCGCTACTGTGAATGGTGCACTGATCGACATGACCGCCAGGGCGGCTTGCCATGCCATTGCCGTCGTCTTCATAGTGCGACTCGTAATTAATATGTCGGTTGAATGCAAGAAAGTGGTAAAGTTGAAGAAGGCGCTGTCCGCACTCGTCAGTCGCGACTTCCTTGTGGATGTGGCGGCAAATACACACCGTCGGCAGTTTAGTCTAAACGAGTGTACGTGACGATTGTCACAAGATCAAGCGCTTGCTAATACCCACCAGAACGGGTACGGAGTCTGTTTCACTGGTAGGCTCTAGGACATCGTCCCGCGTCTTCGGATGTCGTGTCGTTGCAAAGGAGTGTCGGTAGTTGCAACAACGGTTGCGCGAAAGACGGAAGCCCAGAAAGAGTCGAATGCAGGTCAAGGCAGGGGGGGAAGCCTACAACGACCGCGTGGAGGATGTGTTTTCGACCTAGTATGGCCCTCGCGGCGGCGGTCAATGGGGACCACGTGGATGATGCGATATAGTAGACAAAGCGTGGTCCTTTGACTGCGGTATATTGCTCTTCGACGATTGGTGCCAGCCCAATGACCTGCCGTCGAGAGTCCTTTGAGCTTGCTGTGTTGCGGCTGACGCTTTGCAAATGCTGGCTCAATGGGCGCGTTGTTCCAAGGCTCTTCCTGGGAGATGAAGGCCTTCCCGCAGCCCTGCACTTCAATCCGCGGTGACAAACGATAGATGGCAAGAAGGTATTAACAGGCCGTTGAGTCGGAAAGTCGTAAGAAGGTGATCAATGAGTGTGTTGCGCGAGGGCGGAGAAAGGGGTGCTGAGAGCGTCGGCCGGGGCTATTTCGCTAGCAAATGGCGGGGTGTTGGTGGTTGTCGACGGCGAATTGAAAGGATACTGCGCTCGCTAGCGTCCTGCAGTATTGCCGGTCGAAGGGTGTCCACGGGGTGGTGAGGGCGGTGGTGGGTGAGGTCAGTCAGTCTCGCGAAGGGACGAGACGAGGAAGACTGCGACGACGAGGTGCCTGCCGCTGGAAGCGCCGACCCACGCTGCGCTAGCACGGAAGGAGCCGCAGGTGCAAGGTCTAAGTCACATTCCTGGAAGGGTGTGAAAGTGTGGAAGGCTGCATCCAGAGCAAGGTACACACTTCACCGAAACAACAGTCTCAAGCGTCATTGCTGTAGGCATTTCTTCCTGCACCCGCTCACCACGCCATCCGCCTTCGCCAGCACGACTGTCACTGGTCGCTCTGTGTCGCACATGGCTAGCTGCATACAGCACTTTTTCATTGTCCATCTCGGCTGCCGGTCCCGTGGCCTGCAGCTTGCAGCTTGCAGCTTGCAGCTTGCAGCTTGCCATACCCTGTCCATGTCTGGCAGGCCGGTGCCTGTATGTAATTAGAATGTATTTCTCAGGACCGGCACCATCTCCACTTGGACCACTTCCAAGCACAGTTGCACAGCCACGGGAGTCTCGACGCCGCTTGTGCGAAACACGCGACCCTTCCTTCGATCGCAATTCCAATTCCCCCAATCCTCGTGCTATCGTGCATGTGGTTGTGAGCGAGCACCTCCTCCATGACGACATGCATTCCGCACGTTTCTCATCGTTGCCGGACTCGCTACATACGGACTACTCGTGTCAATATTGCCGTGATATTAAAGCACTCCCAATCTCGACGCGTAAGCTTCCGTATGGCATAGCTCGCATAGGTTGACGCCGTGCATCGGCTCGCTGCAGCTGCAGTTTCTTCCCACTGCCATCACAAAGCCCTCCCACGTTGCCGCCGCCTGCATGACCATAGTACAGACGGTGCATATCCTCCATTGATTGTGGCATGTAGTGCCTACTACCCGTTCCGACTGTCATGCAGACGGAATCCGCGCAGTGTCAGCGTCGCACCACGCGAAGTCGTGTAAACATACTACCCGTGTGGAGAGAACGCCTCACTCACATGCTGATTTGACTGAGTTTCAGGCTGGGAGTTGGGAGTGTTGGGAGATCAACGTCGTCACGGCGTTGATCGGTCCTGTCTCTCAACAATGCCCGATGATGAACACCAAGAGCCGGAAACATCGATGGTCTCGACACGTGGGTGCGTGAAACAGCTGCGCCATCTCAACGACATGACTCAGCATAGCGCGAAGTCTACCCAGACCCAGGAGTGCGTTGAAGATCGTCACGTCTGTTCGTTCTCCAGCCATAGACGCAGTAACAGACGACTGACCGTGCCGTGAACCCCAAGCCGCTCAAATATGTGCCCGAGCATCTCACAGATCTGTGTTCAGAGTGCTGACAAAGTTGGACACCCCAGGAGCTCCATGACATCGTACCGCCAACATCCCAGTGACGGCCACGCATCATGTCCGGCATGCCAACCGGACGCGAAGCATCAACAGCATGTGAGAACAATGATCTTCGTATGGGCATACTGTAGTGGTAGCTGCACCTGCTCCGCCATAGTACGCAAGCTCGAACTGCTCCAGCAGATTCGTATTGAAACGCCAAAGAGTCTCCACGACCAGAACCTTCGCTTGTCACCATCACATTCCAAGAGCAGCAGCATCACAGACTCGGCGGCGCGTCCTTGTCGTCGAGCAGTTTTCGTAGACTTCCTTCTTGACGTTTCCAGCCATCTTCAAGGCAGATGCTCTTACGAACGGCATGGTTGCCTCCTGAACACCCGAAGCGTCGTAAGCAACGTGGCACACCAATACGAGTTGATCTTCCAGAAGCGGTCCGCTGCAGCAGTGAGCAAGCAGGTACAACTTCCATTTTGAGCAAGTTGAGCATGCAATGCGGACGCCTCCCGACTCACTGTCCGATGTGTCAATGTCCGAGCAACCACATTGAGGGTGCTCCTGCAGCCACATCACACTCCATGAATAATGTTAGAGACGCGTGAAAGTTTAGTGTGAGTAACCTCACTTCATGACTCCATTATACTCTATATTATATGCACGGATCCGCCTCTCGAGCTGAATCCGAGAGTTCTCTACCCCTTCATCCCGTCCCTTCGAATCTCAACAGATGACCACACCAATCTACCAGAACGCCAACGCTGAAGCCCACACCATGCAAGTCATGAACATGACAACGAGTCGCCACGGTAAGACAAAGACAATACGACATTGTCCTTCGCAACCTATACCCCTTACTCTGCCTTCTTACTAGCCTTTGTTCGAAGCTTCCTGTTCAAAGCATATTAGCCAAAAGTCCCAAGTCGTCGAGAGTCAAGGGTGAGAGACTTACATCAACAAGTAGACGCACCCATACGACGAAAACACAAACAACGCCACAATCCCCGCGTCTCGCCACCCGTAGTAGTAGTCCTTCAGATTCAGCGAGTAAAGGTAATCAGCGCCAGTCCTGTACTGACACACCTCGCATCCACTCGTCGCATCCGGGTTCAGAAGACTCGTCCTCGCTCCGAGACCCTGTAAGTACCCAGCCAAATACTCCGCGCAAGTCTGTCCATTCGGTGTGTTGAAAATCGCCAGTTCAGATCTCTTGCAAGTGACGTCCACATCAAACGTCGTGAAGACGAGCATACTGCCGATGAGGTAGTTGTACGGGTTGAGGTAGTACATCCAGTACCTCCAAAATGCTTGGATTTGTCCGTACGGCAGCAAGACACCACAAAAACTCGCCAACATCGCGACGATGAGCGGATTACACAGCGCTGCGAAGACGGCACTGGGAGCGTAGGCCGCGACAGCTTGTCCGATTCCAGTGTAGATGAACTCGTAGCACAGCATTACGAAGAACACCGCGCCGGCTCTGTTGCTGTCGTTTGGGAAGCCGACGGTCCAGTACCACGTAACGAAATATAACACCGCGCAGATTATGAGATAAGGGATCTCGGACACGATCAGACCAGTTGCGAACGCAGACCAGTGGTACATTTTACTCTTCTTCTCGCGCGCCTCGTAGATGTCTCTTCGTTCAATGAAAAGGGGTTGCAGCTGTGCCATGACTCCAGGGGCGACGAAGATGAAGTTGAAAATGGTAAAAAGGCGAAGCTGCAAGTCGGCGACGGAGTTTCCAATCATCCAGAATGTGAAGCCGTTGAAGAGGCCCGAGCCGATGTGAAGGGCGAATTTATTGTTGGCGTATTCGACGTTGCGGTAGAGGGAGATGTTGTCCCTGTTCGTGACGAGTTTGATCTGGTCCCAGAGCGACATGGCGAATTCGTGCCCGTCGTCGGTAGTGCCGGGGGGCTTTGAGGCGGCGTCGGAAACCATGCGGTCGAGTTCCGTCGTCATTGCGGAGTATTCGGGACTCTCTAGCCAGACTTGGTTCCAGTCGCGGCCTTTGGAGAGCGAGCCGGACACGACATCGATCATGTGCTCGGCGGGGTTGGCGTGGGAGGGGCATGGAGCGCCGTAGCGCCCAAAGTACTCGCGGATGGTGGAGGCGTTGTCGCCTATGTCGCCGAAATAGACGGTCTTGCCGCCCTTGGCGAGGAGGAGGAGGGTGTCGAATTGGGCGAAGAGGGAGGCGGACGGTTGATGGATTGTGACGAGGACGGCTTGGCCGACGTCGGCGAGTTTGCGGAGGAAGCGGACAATGTTGAAGGCGGCTTGACCGTCGAGGCCGGAGGTGGGTTCGTCGAGGAAGATGAGGATGGAGGGTTTGGAGACGAGCTCGACGCCGATGGTAAGGCGTTTGCGTTGTTCGACGGAGAGGCCGGCGGAGGTGGTGCCGATCAGGGTGTTTGCGATGTCATGCATTTCGAGGAGGTCGACGATGGTGTCGACGTACTTGAGCTTCTCGGCCTTTGGGATGTCTCTGCTTTGGCGGAGAAGGGCGGAGAATTCGAGGGCTTCGCGGACGGTTGCAAGTGGTTCGTGGATATCGAGTTGTTCGCAGTACCCGGCGGAACGTTGGAAGGAGACTGGTAGCTCACGGCCATCGACGAGAACGCTGCCTTTGATAGTGCCATCTGTCTTGCGTTGGGCGAGCACATCCAGCAGGGTCGTCTTACCAGCACCTGAGGAACCCATGAGTGCACCGAGCATACCAGGCTTCACCCATCCTTGTACATCATCAAGCAAGACACGGTCACCGGTAGGTGTCTTGACCGTGTATGTAAGATTCTTCCAAGTGAAGACACTGGTGTTCCGGATGAGCTGGGTGTCGACATTGTTCGCGCTTTCCTTCTCATCCTCGATGCCACGTGATGACTTTTCGCTGACTCCAGAGGACGCTGGAAGTGACTCTTCATCATTGATCAGATGCGCGGCCTTCTTTGCCTTCTCGCGAGGAATCACGAGGAAACCAGAGTTGCCAGAGATCATGCTCCATCGGCTTGTGAAGAAGATCGTCATTGCAGCGAAGAGAACCCACCATGCCCAGACAATGCCGAAGTTGCGCCATACGTGACTAGAGCTGTAGGATAGGCCCTCGAGGTACTCTTCTCCAGTGAGTGAGGTAGCACCGACCCGAGCGCCGCGGACACCGGTACATGCTTGGAATTGACTGTCGGTGTAGCCAGGACCATTCGGCACGAGGTTGACATTTACGCATGGAATAGTCTCGCCGCTGAACTCATTGCCAGATAGCGCCTCATAACCATAAGCCAGAGGGTCAATCCAGAAGATCCACACGAACCAAGGATGCATGTTCGGCTTCGGAATCATGTAACCAGTGTACATAATCAAGACGGAGATCAAGAAACCAGAGATCTTCGAAGCAGCATCAAAGTTGGGGAACGCAGCACCAATAGATCTGAAGCAAGCCGTCATGCACATCGTCACAGCAAAGCACACGACCCAGAATGTGAAAAATGCGCCAGCGGTGTCTTTCAGGCCCGTCATGAAGTAGGCTGGAATCGAGTAGAGTGTGATCTGGCAGAAGAGGAGCGGTATGTCGGCAGCGATCTGAGCGATACAGAATGCCGCTGGGTGATAGAGAGCGAAGCCGCGATGTTTGGCGAGGACCGGGCGGGCAGCGAAGGAGTTGGTGACTTCGCTCATAGATAGGAGGGCGTTGTACAGCAGGGCGAAGAAGAGAGCACCACCCTTGGAGAATAGGCCCGATGAGTTCGCAGGTGCATTGTAGAACAGAGAGCCTGCGATCAGCGCTTGAACAACCGTAGAGCCTTGTGTGATGAGGAATGTCGCTTTGTCACCCCAAAGCAGTTGATACTGTCTGATGACAGCTGCCTTGACCTGCGTATAGAAGCTGACGGTCAAGGGTGACTTCTTCGGTAGAGTCCGATCCTTCTCGTGGTTGACACTCTCCTTGAACGCTTCGGTGTACTGCCTGGCTTCGTCCGTTTCAGGGTAGGTATATTCCGACTCCATCAGGTACTTGATGTTGGTCTTCTCGTAGTAAGTCCGAATGTCGTCTGCGGTGCGAGGGAAGCGGTGCTCCATGCCTGGCTTAATGCGTCGTTCAGTGGGCACTGTGACACCAGTAAGGAAGTCGGCGACGTTAGCACCGTCGGTGTACATGAAGCCTAGCTCTTCCATAAATGGCTTGGCCTGAGGCATGGGCCCATAGAAGATCTGCTTGCCCTCGTCGAGAACAAGAACCTTGTCGAACAAGTCGTAGATGCCATTACCTGCCTGGTACAATGTAACGATGGAGCTGAGACCAAGGATATCCGTGAGAGCGCGAATGCACTTTGTATATTCTAGAGCCGTCGAGGCATCGAGACCTCGTGTTGAGTTGTCCCAGCAGTAGACGGAGCCTCTTGATGCCATTGTCTCAATGATGGACACTCGCTTCCTCTCCCCACCGGAAACGCCCCGTACGTATTCGTTGCCGACCTTGGTGTCGTAAGTATGTTCGATGCCCATAGACCTAAGGAGGAAATCGCGATGTATGTTCTGATATTCCTTGGGGGTTTTGACAGTACTTGGCAGATGGGCCGGGACCTTCATACGCGTAGCGAAGTCAATGGTCTGCCTCACGGTGAGTGTAGGAAAGAACAATTCTTCTTCTGTATTCATGACGATCTGGCCACGGTATTGCTCTGCCTCCTTGTGGTCCATCGAGCCAAACTTAACATCTCCAGTGACCTCAGCATAACCCAGTCGACGGTTCGAAAGCATCTTGAGCAGTGAGGTGCATCCTGCTCCAGGCCGTCCCAGCACCAGAATCATCTCTCCAGGCTTGACACATCCATGGCTGTCTTCAACGATCGTTTTCAGCGGTAGCTTCTGACGGCTCTCCTTAAACTGCGTGACCATATCGTATTGACTGACGACGTTCTCGTGGAATGCTGCATCGGCACCAACACCTTTCACTGTCAGGTTCTTCCAAGTAACACCCAGTCGTTTCTCCTGGGCCCCATCCGACTCTGTCTGGCGTGACATTTCCTTCACCTCAGCCATCATATGCCAGTCGTCAGCCTTGCTGATCGACCTATTGCTGTCACTGGATGCATCATCGAAGGGCTCCTCTCGCGTCTGTTTGCTGAAAGTCCGTGCCACTGCATGGGAAACTGTCCGATAGATCTCTGATCCTGCTCCACTGCCCACCGAGAAGCCCGAATTAGACCTGCCATAGACCATCTTGTTGTCGAGATCGAACAAAAGCACGATCAAGATCGATCAATCAAAGACGGAGAGGTCAACAAGCAAAAACAGTCCATAAGAAGAAACGCGTGGGTGTCTCTTCATGTAAACTGCATCAACAACAATCGGATTTGGGATTGTACATAGGTTCCGGTCAAAAGTGCCACGAGTCTGTGAGTCGCCTGGCTAGTAGGATCTGAGGTCAAAGCGCCTAAGGGAAGTGGGAATTGAACCACCCGGTCGTCGGGAGAAATTCCGAAGGGCCTCGATCCCTTGTGTCTTCAGAGACAACAGCGGTGCAACTTCAGGCCGGAAACCTGGCGATGACATCGTGCTATGCGGACATGCCTGGACAGCTTCGATAGCAGCAGCTGCCACCTACAACCCTATTTAGCCTTTCAAGACACACACAGCACACCTACGGCGTGGCGTAAATTGCTCTTTTGCGCGTCTTCTTTTTCAACAAATGCATCATAGATTCAGCCCTGACAGCCTACTAGATCGCACAGAGTGTACTGTACTCATCGCCTATCCCCCTACCGGGCCCACAAGAAATCACCGGCCATCCCGCCGCCGATTCTGCGACGCGAGCGGGATTCTCGTTGCATGCGCGTCTCCTTTTAGTCAGATACGACTGAGCCAACCGTGGGCGAACCGTGGGTCAACCATGAGGCACCAAGACGGAGGCGTTCCACTGTACGATCTGGCTTGTGGCCACCAAACGCCATCAAATGGCACCAAAAGGGCTGACGTCCAGCCCGGATGATGGAAATGAATCTCTGCCGAGTCGATGATGTCGGCCAAACAAAGGAAAGTGCCGACGCGCGACTTCCCGAAACAGCTCGGCCACGAGATGCCAAGCCTCCGCTAGGGACTTTTGAAGATCCGGATCCGCGTTGCTGATGAGGCACACGTTGCATGCCTGCGCTTTGCTGCTTGAGACGTCGATATTATTGACGTGTCGATGCTCTTGAACGCGAGTTCTTCGATCCGTCCGTCTGACATAGAAGACGTCTATCGCTGACAGATATTAGCCAACTTCCTTTCACGAGTAATTCCCAGCCGTGTGCCTCGTACCAAGACGGAGGAGGTCGTGTCTCACAGATCGGGCTTTCGGACTCAGCGCGTGCCACGCCATCCGACGCCTTTTCCTCCATGACTTCTTGTCGCGATCGGCTGCGAGTGGACAGAGCGATCGAGCCTCATCTCAAGTAGACTGGCAGTCAACAGAATGAAGATGGGAGAGACGATTTTCTTACACACCCCAACGGCCTGAGGGGCCGGAGAATATGTTAGTTATACTTTCCACGGTCCTGACCAGCGTCACAGTTCCACACCTTGCATAACTTTCCCAAGGCCGGTTGCATCAAAGCATAAAACAACGACAGCACAAGAATCGGTTGCGCAGAACACCTCACGGGGCTTGGACAGTATACCAAGTAGCGATAGAGCAATACTGTGTTTGCACCTGACCTGATCCATACTAATCTTCATCGGTATCGATGCCTCAGATCAAGATCTCACATCGCACGACCGGTCAACAATCATACGTAGGACAACAGGAGCCGAACAAGAAACATGCGCCTACCGATACGATCTAGCATAATCGGGTGTGTCTCTGGTATTGTATGTAAATCGCAGGACGTTGTAGGAGCTGGGGCTTCCAACCACGAGGCAACCCCAAAAACCCGCTAATCGATGTCACAAGGAGCAGTATGGTCAACCAAAGACTTCTGTCCAGCCGTAATCTCCTCAACTTTCCAAGTCCTGGCCGATCGTCATTTCAATGCAAAAGATGCTTTCGTCCAGTACGCCGTGGGTATAGTATGGTATCAAACGAACGTCGTGATAGTAGTAGTGGTCTGAGGTTTGGCATCGTCGTTTACATTTCTTTTTGCAGACTCTCGATGTGTTCGTAAAGGTCAAGAGCATTGGCTTGCTTGAGCTGGGAGTTGAATTAGTAAAGGCAGGGCAGCGGCTGTCAATGAAGGTTACATACCTTCAGTTGGAGCATCTCCAAACCAGCATCGATTGTGCCCATGAAGTATAGGTAGCCGCCAGTGGGCTTACCACCAGTCGGCGCACCGAAGGTGAGCTCCTTCTTGATGGGCGTATTCAGAAGCACGCGATGGGATCCGTCAGCTCGCATGAGCAGACGTGCTGTCGGCTTCTGATTTTCCTCATCGGACAATGACTTCAAGACGTTGAGCCGTAACACACCCATCCCTCGTTCTCTCCATTCTTTCTTGTTGTCATTGGCGGGGTTGGGAGCAAAGTTGTAGAGCTTAGCTCTCGAGGTGAATTCCGTCACTTCGTCTTCCTCGCCAGTAGCCATCACCTGCTCGTAAAACTGCTCATGCTGCTCGTCTTTCTCGGTTGCAAGCGGAGTCTTAGCCCCTGTCTTGTCGCCGTCGTCGCCAACTTTGGCTTCTTCCTCGGGATCAGCAGGAGCGCCAAATGACTTCACTGCTGGGGCAGCACCTCCAGGTGGAGCGAGAGGCTTACCACTTGCGAACGAGCTCAAACCTCCGCCTCCAAGGGTGCTGAAGCCTGTGCCTCCCAGTCCGCCGCCAAATCCTCCACTTCCTGACGAAGCAAAGCCGGATGTGCCTGATCCGAAGCCGCTTCCGCCGTCTCCCGCACTTGCAAAAGCAGACTTCTGGGCGAGAGACCCACCAAATGAGCTTGATGGCGGTGACAACGGCTTTGTGTTGTCGCTCGCATTGAGAGTGCTCTTAGCTCCTGTTGCGAAACTACCGCCGGAGCCGAACCCGCCTGTCTCCTTTCCAATCGAGCCAAACGCAGAAGTTGTAGAACCTGAAAGGGCACCAAAGCCAGAGGCCGCGAATGCGCTTGCTGAAGTTTGTTGTTCGGTCGTGGGCGACTCGATGAGAGACTTGCTGCCCGCTAGAGACCCAAACGGCGATGCGACAGACGCATTTGCAAAGCCACTGGTAAGAGGTATCTTGGTGGTGCCTTCTGTCTTCTTATCTCCTTGCAAGTCTGGTACGGCTGACTCGGCGGTCTTCTCCGCGTCCGCTGCCTGAGCAATCGAGACGTCCTTGTCTTCTACTGTAGTAGAGTGCAGCCGACTCCTCTTAGTCTTCGGACTTGCGACAACTTCGGCTGGATCTTGTGTTCGCTTCTGTTCATGGTGTTCCGGTGTAGACGCTCGAGGTGGCTTTGCATTACCGTTCACATGTGCGTGTTCAACCTCTGCTGTCTCGTCTCTGTCTCGTGTTCGCTCGCCAGATTTCCGTTGGCCATTGTTCAGCTCATCTTCCTCCGCTGTGCTATCGCGTGACCGCTTCCGAGCATGGTGTCGTGGGGGCTGCGATATAGCTTCTTGTGAGTCGGCGTCGATTTCCTCGTGACTTCGCTTGCGGTGCAGACTCTGCGGAGCGGTAGTAGTCGTTGCTCCATTGCTGTTGGTACCCTCCGGTGTCAGTGTGTCCGCAGCGGCAGGCTCTGATCGTGGTGTCTTCTGTTGGTGTGTGATGTGCGTCTTCTTGAGGTGCTCTCGTGCTGTCCGCTCCTCTCCTCCTTCCGTGTCCGACAGCGGGTTTTGCTCTTTCTCGAGGGCCATTCTGACTCGTGCAATATCGCGCAGGGTGGTGTTGGTGTACTTGAACGGAATCACGAACAAGTCATCGTCAACAGGCGGTTGTCTCTGTCTGAGTCTGTGGCTTCCGCTGCTGTGGCTTGGTGCCCCACTTTTGAACGTAATGCAAGGCAAGTGAGCCGAACTTCTCCAAATCGCTCGGGAATGACAACTTCGCCTTTCTTCGAACATGCCACACGGGCAAATCCAGCGCGCTGCCATCTTTTCGTTCGACAAAGTCATATCTTGCTGGATATATGGAGAATGATAAATAAAGGCAAAGAAATCACGACGTGAAGAGATGACGTTAACTCTCATTGACAACACAGCACAATAGCATCTTTGTGGAGCCATTGTTTGCCCTTCACCATTGGAACACTTAGATTCGAGGCAGACCACAGCGCTCCCTACGACATGAGCAATCGACTTATAACCCAGAGACTACTGACTATGCCAAGCTTGACTCCTTCTTTGGCAGCATCCTACTCTCCAGCATGAAGCAGGACTCTCACGCCTTCGGACCCGAGTCTCGGTCGAGGGACGAATCGACACATCGCCATCTCGAGATCTGCCTTGCTACTCTCGTACAACTCCGCTCTCTCTGACATCTCGGATCGAAAGAAGTTCGCCAGGCCAACATGCGGCTGAGCATAAGCAAGCTGCATCCCAACACAGCTCCTAGCTCCTTTCCCGACTGTGACCATATATCGGTTCAGCAACTTCCCACCTGGCGCCTTGGGCTTACCCAACCAGCGCTCAGGGATGTAGCTGAAGGAGTCTGGGAAGATCGTCTCGTCGTGTGAGACGTCGTAAATGTCCGTCGGTACGAATGTGGCCGGCGGTATGGCCCATTCTTGCTTTCCATCGTGGTAGAGCAGAGCGCCCCATCGTAGGCTCGTTGTCGCCGCTCAGAGAGACAATATGAGAGTCGAAGCGCCTCTTCGATGCAGGCGGACAGGTATGGCAATTGAGACAGCTGATTCATACTCGGCATCGCGGTCTCATCGGGAATAGCACTCTTCAACTCCTCGCGTAGCCTCTCGTGTACTTCTGGCTGGTCCAGTATGAGGAACGTGGCTAAGGAAAGCGATCGTGCTGTTGTCTCCGATCCAGCACCAACGACCGCCTTGGCCTCCGACTGCAATTTGTCGAAGACAAAATGCTACTCCTTTTTCGGCCAGTCCATTCTCCAGCAGGGAGGCGAACAGCGTCTCACCCATTTTCTCCCCCTTCGCATAATTACCAAGCACGCTCTTAATCTGATTCTCTTGCGCCTACGAGGCTATCAGCAAAACTTCCAAGTTATGACAACAGAACAATTCCATCACCTCCCAAAACTCAAATACCGGCTTCAGGTCCGGCACGAGCCTTAACACCAAACCAACGGGCAAGCTCCTCACCACAACCGCCACAGCATCAAAACTCATCCAATGCATCAATCTCACCATATTCGTCACAGCCTCATTGACCCCACTCACGGAACGGGACTACTCAGAAGATCATAATTCCTCTCAAAGCAAAAACTCACAACATTATCCGCAGCAAAACACTCCCATATCCTCGTCACGCTTAACACCTTCCCTTGTCCACTATACTCCTCCCTCAACCGTCTCACTGAACCTTCCGTCTTAGCCTGCATCCCAGGTACATACGCGGCAATCTTCTTCTTCGAAAAGAACGGGACAGAACGCATCGTCTTTCTTTCCAGAGTCCGTGCTCCTCAGCGCCGAAAGCTGTGTGCTCATTGTCGAATCTATATCCGAAATTCTCCAACTTTCTCACAGGACGCGTAGGGGAGTACAGCGTCTCATAAAACGATGAATTACGGACGTCAAGCTCGTCAGGCGTAACCCGGATGATAGGACCGTACTTGTCGTTCCATTTGCGGTACTGGGTGTACAATTGACCCCCTCCGCCATGGAAGAGTTCGAAGTAGTGTTCGATTAGGTAGGTTACGGCTGCGAACTTGGGGCCTGGGAAACGGGCTAAAGGGTAGAGGTAGAGGCGGTAGAGGGTGCGGAAGATCACTGTAGCAATGGTTGGAATGGGCGACTTCGTGGGATGGATGGCGTGATGATATGTAGGCTTCATCAACACAACTCAATATGAGCTGTTGTAGCTGCCCAGCTGAGCTCGAGCAGATGTGGAGAGCTGATGCATGGATTATTGATCGCCATACATGAGAGTGTGCCACGGACATCGCTTGCTGCATGCAGTGTCAGCTCATAGCATGCCTGTGGGTCGCACGCCGCGCGATAACTATGCGACAAGCGAAGAAAGCTTGGGTGCAAGCTCAATGCGAACGAAGAAACCCTATACTGAGTGTTACATACCCGTCGACTGGTGTGGGTACTCGGCAATGAGTCAACTGGCTTGTTGTCAAGGTGATGATGCCCCCGTGCCCAAGGTTCTTGCAGTGGAATGCTTTGTGAAGCCTGATATTCTCTACCACTCACTTGTCTTCCGTCCGTGCTGCTGACTCCATCCCAATCCCAAGGTACAAGGCTTCCACTCGCTGTCGGGACCACTCTACGACAGACGTACCTACGAGCCAACCCAAGCCTGCCTTCTGCTACAAGTCGTGATCCCTGCCCAACCTGCAATGATAGGACAGGTGCAAACTCCCAGCACCCCCGAAAGCAGCAGATGCCGAATAGTCTTCTCATCCCTATGATCTCCAGCGACCTTCCTCTCCTCTGCCACCTTCATCGCCCGTACCACCGCCGTGCACTGCGCCTTGCCCGGCATCCGACTGGGAACTTCGGCGGCTTGGCATCTGATGTGATGATGTCCATCCACTTCACCAGCTTCGACAAGTCGTAGCACTGAACATAGGCTGTCAACTCATTGCTGCCATCGAACATCGGTAGCGATTCTGAGCGTGCCTGCTTCGAGGTCTGTGTGATTGCAGGTGGTTTCGCGGAGACCATGAGGTCATCCTAGTTGGGCGTTGTGATGATCAGGCGGTCACCGCGGTCCTTGGATGGGAGGGCCAACTTGTAGATCAGATTACGGATCTCTGCCGGGAGGTCGGAGAAAGGCTGTGTCTGCTGCACACATGATGGTTGCTGAGCTCGGTCACTGTGTTCGTCGGGCACCCTTTGTGGTAGCGGCTTGTTGAGGTGCCCGGGCAATGAGCTCGGGAGTGGCTCGTTCGTGCCTGTCATTGTTGGTGCGACTGAGAGAGCTTGAGCTGTATGTATGAGCGTCATGATGCAGAGCTTTGCTGATTTGAGCGAGCTGGTATGTGTTTATGCCAAGTTGGAGATAAATTGAGGTTAGGTGAAGTACGGAGAATCGCAGGGGTTAGAGGAAGTTGTTGTATTCTCTGATATCCGCTGCGCCTAGTATCCCACGCGCAATTCCTCGACGCACCTGTCACGCCGTTTAAGGGGGGAGCGAACAACATGCGTCTGTACCCGCCGGCGCTGTCGAGGCTCTTACATATTGACCTGTGTCGCACTCCATTGGCCCTTAGCACTGTGACATGCCATGAGATGCCACTATTATCAAGGCATAGCGACTTCGATGTAGCAGTGAAAACCACTTCGAGCCGGCCGTGGTTGGATTTGAGGTATAGCGGTTTCTCGGGATATGAATCACAAAAAGTACGCCTTGAGCACAAGCTGCATGAGACTGCGTGCCAGGTCTCAGGAGGTGCGCTTCGTTGTACTGCCTCTGTCCTACCTAACGCAGCGTCTTCGGTTGGCTCGATACGTGGCCCTTTCACGGTCTACATGCATGAACCGATCAAAGTGATCGCAGGAGTCTCTACTATTGGTCTTGACTCCACTGAGGCGCATCACAGTGCTCAGTTGCTTCACGCTACGCTCCGCTCCGCTCCGCTCCGCTCCACTCATCGAGCCACAGGATGACCGGCTACCATATTCATGGTAAGACTGGTGTCGTACAAAGCACAGCATACATGCCGAGCAGCTCCGGAGAATCAAAGAGCGCTTGTCGATCTACTTCAGTACCTGTCGACTGCATCACAATGGCCAGGCGCTGATTCTTTCCCCCCGCGTCCCCCTCCCAGACACACGGAGAGGTCTGTGGGTAGACGACTGCCGAGGGTTCGAAGCAATTGGCCACGGCGTGTTTGAAGCAGCGTTGTGAATGCCGCGAAGGTCTGCTCGGGTATTTTTTCGGTCCTGCCACCATTCAGTATCCGTCAGTCGCATACCAGACGACGTTTTCTTTACTCCTTCTGCACTTACTCGGTATCGCCTACGGCGAAGTAGCCAAGACTTGGTAGAAGAGCCAGGATAGACGTCGAGAACTGCTCGCTCAACGAGTTCAGTTCTTTCCACGGCGCAACCGATTCTCCAACCAGCTCCGCTTCTCCATGAGCTGAGGCTGCTCACGAATGACATGCGGGAATGCTGCAAGGACAATGCTGTCCAATACAGTAAAGGCAGCTCTTCTTGTGCATCCATGCATACTCGCCTTTCTTGTCCCTCTATCATGCGTCGACAGTGATCTCACGTGGTCGTTGCGCAGGATACAAAGCCGGGTCAGGAACGATCGTCTCAAGATCTTCGTTGCGCAGTCCAGAGCGTCCCCCTACTACGACATTAATTGTAGTACTGCAATCTTCTGGGCCACGTCTGCTGTCTGCGCACCCGGCGTTCGCCCGCCCATGGCAAGCACAGTTCCATCGTGAAGCTCAGACAAGGCTGCAGGGCTTCCTATGCCATAGAAGAGTCGGGTCAGCGTCCATCCCATTTCGTCATCGATTCTGGTGTCGCCGCTCAAGAATGTCTTATGTATGGAAGCAGGCTGTACAACACCTCGTGGTACGAGGTCCCAACGGATAATTCCAATAGCTTTCGCCATTCTTCTGCTCCTTCTACGGTGAACAAGTTTCGCACGTTTGTAATCTTGTATACTGCTATGACCATTCGTATTAGCCACGGAGCCGATTGCGCCATTGTCACGGATACTCGTGTTCTCCGCAGCTGAGTCTACTCGAGAGTTCCCCAAGTCCGTGCAATTGGTCTCAGCGTGAGCAGGTGTGCTGTCTTCTGACTGTCCGCCAAATGAAGCTGAGTCTTCGATACGAGCCAGGTATCGTGTGCTGGTGACAGCTATACGTACACAAACCACTCCAGCCTGAGTGCTCCACGATGCGTGAGCATGCCAAAATAATGGTCCGCCGCAGTCGTCAAGAAGTCTTGAGTAAGGCGCGCAGGCTGCTCGACTGTTGTCCGATGTGCTAAGCCGACAGAACGACGTGGTTGACCAGAGTTGTGGGATTGATCGCAACGATGTCCCAGCGCTGCAACAGCTAATGCTCTCGTGGTCCTGTATGACGGGATCGCACGAGATACGCCGGCCCGCCGTACGACAACCTCTAGAAAATCTCCAGCCTTTGCCCGATCACGCCCATGGCGTCTTGATTGGACAAGTACCTCACCGGTCGTGCACGAGGTGCATACAGCTCTTTCCACGTCCACACGGAACCCACTTCGATCCTTGACAAGACCCAAAGCAGCCAAAACAGCGACAGAAACCCCTAAAAACACTCTAATCCCCTGCAAAGCGCGGGTTTATAGCAGCCAGTAGAGCATTTTGATGATATCGGTGCTGGTTATGCTTCTTTCTAGGCCTTGCGAAAGGGAATGAATGAGGTGGGTTCCGATCGAACGTGAAAACAGACTGTACAGCAGGGCAACATGCACGGGACGAAGCAACATAGCTGTGCCGCATTGCCAATCGGTCGTTTTGGATGTCGCCAGAATGGACCAGCTTCCTTAGTCGCGTGGCTGGCCTGCTCAAACACCATTCGCACAACTTGCGTCGTTGCCATGTGTGAATCCATATGGATGCCACTACTACTCTTGTAAGGAGCGTTCCTTTCGAATCCTGGAATTTCATACCATGCTCCAGAATACGCGGATCGAGTAGATCACCCAGCTTTACCGAAAGCGTCATCCCTTATCTAAGACGCTAAGCCTCATAGCTGAGCCAGTTGGTCTGTGTTTGAGACAGTTCTGGAAGGGGGTTGAGGTGAGGTGCAGTAGGAAGTAAACAAAAGGGCACAAACCTTGAAGTCGGAGCTGCCTGCCTAGCGGCCGCTCACGTGCACGAGGGTCTTACCAATGCAGCCTTCATCCCAAGTAACCGTAAGTGATTCACTCACACTGCTTCCAGTAAAAGCGAGAAATGAACCGGCGTTCTATCACTCAAAGGTCTCATTAATACTGCGCGAACATTGCCGGTCGCAGCATCGATCCTGGCTGGTGTCCAGTTCGTTCATTGGGTATCAAATCTGGTCTATACAATATGCACATCTTCCCACATGCTTTTGCTCAGGAATTGGCGCTGAAGCCTCGCTCCCGTACATGTATGTCAATTGCTCAGTTTCATCATGTATCCACATAGCTGGCAAGTCTACCCATGCTCAGCCGCTTGAAGTCGTCTCTAACAGGAGTCGTCGGACGGCTATTCACCAATGTATATAAGGCGATGCTGTCGCGTACTGCCACGTACTCAGAGTCGGCGTAGCCGATAATCTCTGCGATCTGGCTGCTCTTTTCGCCTCTTATCCGCTTGATTTCGACGGCCGAGTAATTGACCAGGGCTTTCCCAACCTCCTCACCATCGCTCAAGGGGGAGTTCTTGGTAGGAAGTGCCTTGAGCGTGACGCATTCGTGTTGACCAAAGGTGCCTTCCACGTCAATGATGCCCGCAGGCAGAAGACCGGCCTTTGTTTCAAGTGCATTGCATGCACCTTGATCGATATAGACGATCCCGTGGGATGTGAGGCCGTGCAGCAGCCAGAAATATCGGTCTCTGATAGGATTGGTATGTGGGACAAAGCGAGTATGCAGCGGTGGGAGGCCTGGCTCATCCAACCGAGCAGTATCGGTACCGTTGACGACGTCAGTCTTCTGGACATGCTCATCGGAGCCATCATGTCCATTTCTCCGTGGCGACAGTTCGGTGCTGTTCTCCATGCTCCGCGATGCGACCTTCTGTGACTCGACGTACCGCACGATGGCTGCAATGTTCCCAGGCTTGCTGCTCTTAGTGATTACGGTAGTAACACCTGCTGCTGTTGCCAATCGTGCAGCTACTATCTTTGTGCTCATGCCACCTGTGCCGAGCGAGCTTCCAGCGCTCGAGGTGTCTGCCGCCAAGTCACCGATATCGTCCACGACTTCGATTGCCTTTGCGTCGGGATGTGAACGTGGATTCTTGTCATATAAGCAGTCCACGTCCGTCATCAGGAAGAGGTAGTCGGCATGGACCATGCCTGCTGTGATGGCACTGAGTGTGTCGTTGTCTCCAAACTTGATCTCTTGTACTGATAGCGTGTCGTTCTCGTTGACAATCGGTATGACTCCCATGTTGAGCAACTCGTGGAATGTGTTTTGGGCATTCAGGTACTGTGTTCGGTCGGCAATGTCGTTTCGTGTGAGGAGAATCTGAGCAACTGGCTGCCGCATGTGCGAGAAGAGCTGATCCCACATGGCCATGAGCTTGCACTGTCCTATTGCAGCAAGGGCTTGGACTTGTGGGAGGTGCTTCGGTCGGCGCTCCATATTCATCTGTCGTAATGCCATCCCAATGGCTCCGGAGGAACATATGACGACGTTGTGTCCATCATGTCGTAGGCTGTTGGCTGTTTCGACAATGGTGGAAAGGGTAGCGAGTAGAGGTTCGTGGGTTTTCTCGTCGACAATGGAAGAGGTTCCTATTGCAGGGCGTCAGTCCAGCCATTCTGTTGCTGGCCATTTCCCAGGACGTTTACAAATACCAAGCTTGATGACTATGGTCAGTGACCTGCCGTTTCTCATCTTTGCGGCCGGGCGAGAATCGCTCCTGCTTGGATTGTGAACGTCTCGGAGACAGCACGTGAGTTGCACAGAGTCCTCAGCATGTCATCATCTGCGGTCGGGTGGAAAATGAAAGCGAGACATCTGACTCGACATTTTCACTGCTGCTTCTTGAAGTTCACCAACCGAGCTTCAAAGGGCACAGGGGACAACGAATCAGCGGCTTGTGCCTGACGGCGATCGACTTTCTCCACCACTCCACCGCCCACTCTCTCCTCCATCATCGCTTCATCCTATCTGTCTTCGCCTCGTACGATGCTGCAAGAGCCTGAACGTGCAGAGCAGCGCAACGAACTCGAGCACGGCAACGAGCTCGAGTAACAACGAAAATTTCGCAGAGCACAAGTACCAGGAACACCGCCTCACGACCTGACGATTCCATATCGCACACCTGTACGGCTACATGTGCTAGTTTGACACAGTACATGGGCTCTCGCGGAATTGGTCTATAGAAGGCCTGTTCCAGCCTGACGAGAACAAATGTACTGCAACATAGTACATCTGAGTGCACCTGAGTGCAGTGCTTGGCTTGGCTGTTTCTGCAAGGCAGGTGCCTTGACGTGAGCTTTGTAGATGGCGGCAGCATGCCTCGTCAGACATTGTCGACATCATGAGATTGATGATGGCTGAGCGGCAGACGCCTCAGTAGGTCGCTGATGCAATACATATCAAGCAGCTCCGCCCATGAGTTCAAACTTGAGCGCTACACCGACAACACGAAGCTCTTCTCTGTTTCAGGACACTCAGCTCAGCCAACATGCCTTCATCTCTTATCACATTCTGCTTCATCACCCCAGCACTGTCTTTCGCAGTGCAAAATACTGCGCAACAGTCAGATCACCTACCACGCCAGACAGGCACATGGTTATGCAGCGCTCAACCCTACAGCCTTTTCGAATACGTCTGTTGGGCAGGCAGGCGAATCGTTCTGCCTATGCGAGAATGGACTTCCACTGTACGGTTGTGGTGCAGGCTGCTACGATCCGGCGGTACACACGTGAGCTTTCATCACGCCTGTCCAAGAATGCAGCAAGAATAAGACATCATCCGCAGCTGCTCGGCCAATGAGACACTAATCCCAGCATCAGCCAAACCAGTGTATACTGTTATACGCTACAAGCGCCTCAAACATCGACCGGCTGCCTCACGACCACAGCATCGTGGCCGTCAACCGCCGTTTGACGATTGAGGAAGCCTCTACCAGCACCTGTCCTACTTCCATCGTCCCGAAGGTAACCTTCATGTGCCTCGGCATGCTCAAGTTCAATTAATCATCAATATCCAGGCTTGCGATCTCCTCACGGGTCAAGACGAGACCTAGCTATCATCAACAAGCCTAGCCACCGTTATGGCCAACCACCATATCTACATCAAATGTGAAAGGATAGTAGCCTTCTCCGCAGCCAGCAGTCCAGGTATGCCGGATCTCCTGTACGATGGACTCGGCAGCATTTATGTGTCAGCGAAGGGTACCATACTGGCAACGTCGTTGCACCAAACAACCTCCCATGGCAAGCATACTCGCCTGTCGGTAGCAGTCTCGATTGACCAGAGCTTCGAACCTTGACACCCGGACTCCAAGATCTCGTCACCGCTGGCGAGCTCGATTGCGAGAATGTAATGCTGAGTGTGGATTCCAGAGAGGGCTATGACTCGGCTTTCAGTGCCTGGCAGTACTTCCATTAGCGACGTGGAACCACATCCAGTAAGTCAGTGAACAAGGCAGAAAGGGAGGATGATATAGTGTCGGGGCTAACAGTGATGTTTTCACTACCTTGGAGTTCTCAGGTATGATCGTAGAACCCATTCGTTAATCCAAAAGCTCTCAACTCGAAAGCAAATACCACAACTCTTCCCTGCACACTCACGGCGAGCATGTCACGACAAAGGCAGCAACAACTACAACATTTCCACGGCTCACAAACACTCCAAACTAACCTGCCCACACATCGCAGCTGTGCGCACCCGTGGTCTCAATGCATCTCACACAAACCACCAACAAACCCGTGATCAGTGACGACCCTCGTTCCACGTTTCCTCCCAACATCAGGATCCTTTTCCTTCCTCGCCCCAAATGACTCGCCCGCTAAATCCGGCTTGAAGGAACTACAGCGAATTTCCCCTTCTTCACCCTGGCACATGTACACACACACACATACACAGCATTCAACATTTCCTCACAACTTAACCTCAAAATCTTTCCGATTTGCCATGCATTTTCCTCTTTCTGTCGCATCATCTTTTACCGCGGCACATAGCCATTTCTTGCCCCCCCAAGGATCGCCGCACAGAGAGTTTGGAGGAGGATGCGCTATTTCGCGCCGTACTGCGCCGTACTGCGCCAGCTTTTAAGCTTTCATGTACCTGAAACGTGAAGGCGCTGTACTTACGAGAACTTCTTTCAGGATGCTGATGAATTGTGGTGTAAGCCAGCGAGGGCATGGAGAAGTTTGCGAGTCTCGACTCTTGAGAACAATGCGTGTGGTGAAGCTCTTTTTTTGCTTTATTGTTGGTACAGAAGTTTTGTCTGTTGTACAAACCTTGCAGCTCCTTGCTCTCGCTTGCCTTCGTACAAGCGCACTACCCATGTTCAGCTTCGCAAGCCATTCCTTCGTTCACCTCCCATACCCCTCAAACATCCTCGGTGCAGTGACTGCGACCTTTGCAGTATCATCATAATACACATATCGTAACAGCGAAAATAAAACGCCAGTCGTCCGAGATACCTCGATTGTGTATCCCGACCCATGCGCCTGCGGCTTGTCTATTCCCAGTCTCCAGTTTGTGCCGCCAACGCCGCGCCAGCCCGAAAACATTTACATTACAAGCAAAATGGAATGTTGCAGCGTGTCGATTATAGTGCGCCGAAGAAACCCGCGTTCTATGGTAGATGTCAGTGCTGGCTGCTTGACGCAAGAATCCATATTGAAACATACCAAACAGGTTTCGCATGCATCTCCAAGTCCACCACCAATGACATATCCGTTACAATTCCGCGCCGTGAAGTAGTAACATGGCTGACATTTGATATCCCTCGGACTTGCCACAGTACTCGATTGTTGCCGTTCGGGTTGCGGTCGTGGCGGCGGCTTTCGCTGTCCAGGTACGGCTGGTAATGGTCGATTCGCATATGTTGCGACCGCCTGTGGTGGAGGCAAATTCGTCAGCAGCTTGGGTAACGACGGTCGTCGGTGAGGCGTTTGTGCATCGTTTGCGAATGGACTGCTGACGGGAGGTAGAGGTGGTGATCGCTGAGGTTGAAGTTGAAGTGGGTGTGGAGATGATCGGCCGGCACTCGTTGACGGTCTTCGCTCCAAAATCGTCTCCTCCGCTTGTGGATACGTTCGTCTGTTGAGTATTGATCCTAAGCCAAAGCGCCGCCGTGTTAGGAAGGACTTCTTGCTTCGTGTGCTGAAGGTATCACTATCTTCCTCCTCGATACGTGTGGAGAGCGGTCTCGCATGGTAGGCCGATCGCAGGTCGTAGTTTGACGCAGTGCTGTTGGGAGATATGCCGCTGGCCGAAGAATGCGCGCTTGGTGTACTCGGGTGTTCTCGGTAGTCTCTGAAGATGCCGTCGAGGTATGCAGGTCTTGTCCCAAAGGCAGAAGGACGGGGTAACACCATGGTCATGTTTGGAGGTTGGCAGTCTGTCACGCGGAAGATATGCCACGCTTGTTCTGATGAGAAGACGATGGTCGGAGCTGTGGCAATAGGTGACTGTATTGTTGAGTCAGAGGCTTGGAAGGAAGCGAATTGCTCGGTCGTTCGTCAACAGCGTCGTGCATGGGTAGAGAATAGCGACGATGGAGGGGGTAGAGTGGGCACATACATAGCAGACGGGTGAGGATACATAGGTCAGCGCAGGAAGGCCTCCTCTTCCCGTTGCTATACCTCGTGCTAAGCTGCCAGCTGCTGTCTTAGCTTCTGCGCCATAACTCAAAGGCTCTAACAGTTGCGCATCTTGGAGCCTTGCCGAGACTGGCCAGGATCGCCAGTACCCACTGCGAAACGAGCGTTCGGGAAGACGAGAATGTCCCACAGCCTGGGACTGGATACGGCACTTTGACCTTCGGCACGACGACGATGCCCAGCGTGCGCTCGAGCACAGTCTGCAAGCATCGCAGCGGAGGCCTGCGTGTTTGCTGCAGTTGATGTCGGCCATAACGATCGACGGGGTGGATACTTGAGTTGTGCTAGCTTGGACAGCTGCTACCCGCGCATGCAGGGGAGGTAGCCGTGAGCGCCGTGTTTTCAACATCCGTTCAGGAACAAGGACCAAGATAAGGCTACCCAACTGTATTTGTTCTCCGAACACGCTTCGACAATCCCTCCACACCTCCTACCGATGCGTGTCCGTCGCAGGTGCCGTCCGCTGGAAACGGCTCTGAAACTTTGGTAGAGCATGCTGCCGGTTGCCGAGCTCCTCGTCTGCAGTGCCGCAGAGTCCCTGTCGTGTCTACTAGCACTCTCGCCCAGCAGCAGATAGCAGAGCTCCTGAGGCTACTGCGAGACTAGAGTGCGGCACTCGCACCGGGCGTTCAAGCGTCAACGCCGTGCGCTCGGCGTCGAAGGTAGACTCTCGACTGAGACTAGCCTGTCGTCGCCACGCTTGCACCTACGCGCCCTGCAGAGACCGCACTGCCCTGTGGCCGATTCTAGCAACGTCCTGCATGAAGTTTCAAGGATGAAACACCTAGAGTTTCTGTTCGTGTGTGAGTGATTCCCAGCACTGCGCATGCGAGCCGTGGCTCTTTCCTGTCGCCGTGGAAGGGACGCGACTTCACAGCGACGCCGAGATGCCAGCAGAAGCGGCGTCAGAGACTGACTGGCAACATCCCTCTTCACCCGTGAAGTGTAGCCGATCGCACTGTTGCCCGTCTCCGTCGTCGGTCCCACCGCGAGACAAGCGCGAGACTGAGCAGTTGACTGTAGGGGCCCAACAAAACACGAGATCGCGATGGTAGAGTCTGCAATGGTGCCCCCGACCACGAGGTCGCGGGATGATTTCTATACGAGCGACCGACATCACATGAAAGGGCTGACCGGAGAATTCTGCTGTGCCATTCTCCTGTCGAAAGCTCCTCAGCATATCCGAACCCTGAGCGTTGCCTGCGCGGCGTCGTGGAACAAGATGTTTGGTGCCGCGTCAGAACTTCGAGACATCTCCACACTGCATCCATCGTCCCGGCGCGGTGCGGTTTATACCTGGCGTTCCTGAGCTATGGCACACTCTACCCCCAATGAGGAAGCCTCCACCGTGAGCCTCCGGTGAAATAGGCCGGCTAAGAAGGCAATTGCACATGGCGGCTTCATCACCTTCCACGACCACTAGAGCTCCTCAAACATGGCGTACCGTGCATTATCGAGCCCACACTGAACACGCGGCCTCACAACAACTTGTCCTTCTTTCCTCTCGCAAAATTCGGACTCTACGACTGCGAACCAGGCCTCGACAACGCTCGTTGCTGTTTCACGCAAGAAACGATTGTGGACTCTGCTATGTCTCCTTTGCTCAAAACGATGATCAGTGGCAGCCATGCATCGACCGATCGCGTGCAGCGGCCGCGAGGGCCGCCAGAAGCGATCTGCAGACAAGAGCCGCCGCGGTGCTCAGCGCGACCTGCGGGAACACGCTCATGATCAAGTGTGCCTCGCGTGGTCAGAATTGCCAAGCTTTCGCGATGCTGCTCGGAATTACCAAGACTCAAGAGCATATTCATCCATCCTCGAGATTATCATTGACTAGCAGAATGATAGTACACAGATGACTTATTCTGTGCTGCGGTCAATCGAGAGCCTGGTCCTCCGAGCTGCATATCATGCATCTCTGCGGGACATTGCGCCTTGGGCTTGATCAGAATGCTGCCGTGGTTCTGGAAGTCGTTGCCCGAGGAGGCCTCCTTTACTCTGGGTGCCTGTCTCGCCTCTAAGAAACAGGCTCCAGATATCACGGTACGGATCGCCCTTCGTCTGGCATGCACAAGGAGGAGAGTCACACCGCACATCTCGTGCTTTTCCTGAGATCGCATTTGATGGAGACGCCTAAGTTGGAACAACAAGACGAGCTGTTTCGAGGATCAAAAATCCGGTGCGATGGCCTCGACGACTCGTAAACCAGCAATGGCACTACAAGATACCAAAGTTTGTCGGTATTTTCGGAGTGACCAAAAGCTTCGGGAGTTCACAGCCTGGTCGTTGCACGATGGCATTGAGAACAGACACACGACAACGTGAGGAAGAAGACAACCGCCTGGTCAGGTGAGTACATTCTAGGCGCTGGGAAGGATTGACTACCAGACCCCAATACTGAGCCAGAACCGTCTACACGGTGCGCTCTGAGTGCATAACGCGCCATCACGCACGCGCGACGGTGGCATCGTGCGTACAGCACAGTCCTCTCAATGGGCTCATTTCCACCAGGGACAGAGCAGGCATCGATGCCGGCATTCATACATCAACACAAAGCTTTGCTGCGATTGACGGACGAGTAATTCTTTTCTGCTTAGCGGTCTTCTCACCGAGTGGTCCCAATACCTGTTATGATTGAGAACCTTGTGCGCATTTGCTATTCTCCACTCCCCGGCAAGCTAATTTCCACACCCCTTACCGA
>KZ108209.1:0-14290 GCA_002116355.1 Dothistroma pini CBS 116487
CTGAGCGGCTCGCGCAGAACTCTTCCATCATGATCTCAACTGTGCTTCCATCTGAATACGCAAAGTACCTCCCACAGAGCCTGTCTCGTAAGTGATCGCTATAGTGACATGGCAAAATCGTCCAGGACTGATGGAATCTCCTACAGTCATTCTCAAGGAGATACGCGTCGCGGTCCATAATGACTACACCTATGCCGTCGGCGAGTACAAATGTGGAAGCTGTCTGGTCCCTACCTATCTTGAAGACGACTTTGGCAACCGCAAGTTTGCGGTCTTACGATGGCCTCCGCGTTTTACGGGCCCAGAATTGATCGGAGTACGGGACATACTATACCACCTTGCACGAAGCAGCCTCAACACCAGTCAGGAGAGCTGTTTGCACGAAGAGATGAGCAGACCCGTGGCAGTCTCACTTCGTAGCCGCAT
Organism: Dothistroma pini CBS 116487; assembly: GCA_002116355.1. Classification (NCBI taxonomy): domain Eukaryota; kingdom Fungi; phylum Ascomycota; class Dothideomycetes; order Mycosphaerellales; family Mycosphaerellaceae; genus Dothistroma; species Dothistroma pini. The sequence continues at coordinate 427 of KZ108209.1, forward strand.
CACCGAGCTGGCATGCGGCATGTGTTTGGATTGTGTTCGCAAGGGCAGCGAGGGACTACACACGAAGTGCAAGGATCATGGAAGTATGTGAGCAATGGCGACGCAGGTGGGCAAGACCCAAAATTGTGAGCTACAGCTATGCTGTGGCGAAGGGTAAAGAGAGGTACCCTGAGGACGACGCAGTCCTCATGAGGCAGACCTTCAGGAGCCGACGTGCTCACTGTTGGCATCCGCCACCACCGTCGCCTGCACTGCTTGGCAGAAGGTCTCCTGATGAGCTTCAAGCCTGGAAGCACATGGCTACATAGTCGCCAAGTCCCTGCAGAGTCGCTCTCGCGACCAGAATATCCACCACGGTAGAAGAGCCTGCACCTTCATCCGCCTCAACCACACCGGATTTTTAGAGATTACTGACCTCGCCTCGATCGACGGCCACGCCACACTTCAATCCCCTACGCCGCCGCCCCTAACGACGACACATAAAACGCCTTCCTCACACTTCCCATCCCGTCCCTCTCCCTAACAATCCCCGCAGCCTCCTCAACCGCCTCCCCAATCCTCCTCAAAACCTCAAACGACAAGTGACCTCCTCCAAGTCTCTCCAAAACCATCTCAACCTGCCTTCCCGCCCTCCCATGCACCTCCCCCTCCTCACCCACCCACTCAAACCCCCACCTCTCCCCCGTTCTCCTCAAAACCACATCCACCCTCCTACCTCCACAATTCTGCATCTCAAAATGCAGCTTCTTCGCAAACTTTATCAACTCATCGCAAATACAGCTCCCATTCCTTGGTATATGGCCCCGCGGCAAAAGTGCTACAACGGCGAATTCGCATGATTTGAAGAATTCGGAGCGAGCTTCGCGGTGGAGTTGATGGCAGGTGAGGGCGAGGGAGAGGTAGGAGGACACGACTCGTTTGTTGCAGGTGCGGACGCCGAAGAGGGCGAGGCCGCACAGGTAGATGCGTTGGGGTGGGAGGATGGTGGACAGGATTTGGGAGCGGAGTTCGTAGGGGAGGATGAGGAGGTGGGCTGTTGGGTAGGTAGTGGTTCTGGCTGGGGGGGTTACGAGAGGAGTCGCGGGAGTGGTGGCGGTCATGGCGGTCATGGCTGCATTGTCGCCTTCATGCTCGTTTGCGATGCTCGTGGTAGCGTTCATCGTTGGTGTTCGATGGGTGATCTGGTATACGCTATGTTGTTGTCTGCTTGTATCCTCTTTCGAGAAGGGGAATGGATCATTCGATCTAGAGCGTATGAATGTGAGAACAACTAACTTATTACTGGAGAGCCATCATGATGACCAGGGGATTTGCTACTGTAAGCCGTGCAGCGGATCACGCCGGTTCTGCGTCAAGTCGAGTCGTAACGCCAAACGAATTGTGCGTAGGCATTGTTTCAGCATCCATGTCTCGCGCAGGATCTCGTCCCGATGATCGCGAAGTATCCTCCACGCGCATGATGAGCTTCAGTGAAGTCATTCACTTGCTGGAAACGCTGGTGTAATGTGATAGTGAAGTCGTCTCAGTCGCCGATGGAAGGCAGAACGTCGTTACGATGGTATCGCAGCTATTCTCATAGCTTATGATGCCTCCCAATCTTCTCAATAGCATTCACCAAGCCCTCAACAGTCTCCTTTCTCGTTTGCCCATTAACCACAACTCTGAAAAACTTGCCATCCTCTCCAGGTGCATAATCCGTCATGAACCCTCTCGGAATCAACATCTTTGTAATCTCTTGCGTAGTCTTACTGTTCTTCTCCGCTTCAGCCTTTTTATTGTAGTAAAAGCAGATCTGCAAACAAGGCGGAGGGTTCTCAGACACCAACGCAAAGTTCGGATTCGAGCTGATGAGACTTGCCATATGTGCAGCCACATCGAAGGCGTGATCGATATACGATGCAAGGCCGAAAGTTCCATAGTAAACCCAGCTCAAAGCGAGTTTGAGCGCATCACCTCTTCGGCCACATTGTGGCGTCAGATCCGCAAGGTCACAGTACTCTTGAGCCTGCTCTGTGGCACCTGAAAGGTCTTGGATGTCGCCGTCATTGGGTACGTCGTTTTCGGTCTCTTCGCTGGTGTGGAACAGGTAGCCGGCCGGGAGTGTCATACCCTTGTGAAATTGTCGGAGGTCTTTGCCGATCAGGAATGAACAGGTCAAGGGAACGTTGATCATCTTGTGTGGGCAGATTGAGATGGAGTCTGCTTTCTCGATGCCTTGGAGCTTATGTCTTTGCTGAGGGCTGAAGACGACGGAGCCGCCCCAGGAGCCGTCGACGTGGAGCCAGAGGCCGTGTTTCTTCGCCACTACTGAAATCTCATCTACGGGATCGAAGGAGCCGAGGACAGTCGTGCCTGCTGTTGCGTTGATGTAGAATGGCGTTTCGCCGTCATCCTTTGCTTTCTGAATAGCTGCATTGAGTGCGTCGGTTCGCATACGACCTTGTGCATCAATATCGACGGCTCTCACAGCGTTGGATCCAAAGCCGAACATCTGTGCCGCCTTCTCAACGCTGTAGTGCCCATGTGCAGAGGTGAAGAGCACAAAGCGTCGAATTCCGTTCCCCTCAGTCTTTGTCTCAGGATAGAGGTTGTTCCTGGCAATGACCATCGAAGACTGATTAGCAGCACTTCCACCAGGTTGCGTCACACCTCCAGCGTTAGGACCATCGAAGCCGAACATTGAAGCCAGAGCACGTCCAGTCTGCTTTTCGATGATCGTCAGAGCAGGCGAGACTTGGTACACATGGACATTTGTGTTCAGCGAGCTCAGTAGCATGTCTGCGGCCAGTCCCACAGGTGTCGTTGCGGCATACAGCTTGTCTAGGAAACCTTGGTCCCAGATGTTGACACTGTACTGCAAGGTTTTCTTGGCCATCTCGATGAGGCCATCTTTGCCAAGCCCTTGGTCAGGTAATGCAAACCCAACTAGCTTGCGTAGCTCCTTATGCGAGTGCTGGTGGAGCAATACAGGTCTGAGCCCTCCTACAGGTTGATCGAGATTGGGGCGTTGGAATTTCGATGCGGCATCGTCGTCGGCAGCTTGGATGAAAGAAGTCACCAGCTGCTGCACAGCAGTGAGGAGCTATCGTGCAGTCAGCAATGTCAGAATCGTGGGGTTTTGTTGCGTGTACCTTACATCTTCCGCCTCTCTAGCGCGGTGCAACGGTTGTGCTCCATTTGCGTCTATCTTTGATGGCGTTGTCCTGTGAGCAGTAGTCATGGTGTGTTCAAGCAGGGATGGTGTAACTGGCAAGGTGAAATTTGGTTCGTGGCTTTGTGTGGCTGTCAAAGAGAATTATTATGTCGCGCAAGCCTCCAGTCACGAACACTTCTGGCAGAGAAAGTTGTGAGCCGCCTATGATGCAAGCTCACTTCCTAGCGCCATCGGATCTGGAGTAAAATATCTCCACTCCTCCCGATCACGACATGTGCGCCCGGAGTGTCCAACATGCAGTGTGTCAGTCTGCTTCAACCAGACGCAGTGGCCGCAGTAGGCCGTGATGCTCCAGCAGCACTCCTGTTGCTTGACCTGCTTCCCGCGCTGTGCCCTCCTTGCTCCCTTTTCGCCTTGTTTTGGGCGTGCCGCTCGCGAGCAAGCTGCAAAGGCGTCTTCTTCTCTTTCGTCTCGTTGTCCTTGTTCTGGTCCAGCTCGGAGAAGCTCTGAAAGCCATCGTTACTGGCCTTGATCTTGCTCTGCCTGATCCACTCTGACCTCCTGCGTTTGTACATGTCCATCTTCCAATTCTTCCACACAGCTCTTCCATACGGCGAGTCGCGCAGTTGTGCCTCATTCTCCGCTAGCTCTTCTGCAATCCGCTCTCTTATGAAGGCCAGACCGTGTGTCCCTTCCCAGATGCAATCTACCACATGCGAGGCAGCCTTGTCGCGGGCCATGTCACCCATGCTGCCGTAGAATTGTTGGATCAGTTTTCGGCGGGCGATCATCGATGAATTCTTCGTAGTCAGGGCTTGTTGGAGGGTTCGAGTCACGATGTGATCGTTCGCCATGTTAAGTAGCAGAGACGACTCGAGGTTGACCAACGAATCCAGAATCAAAGAACTGAGCGAGCCAGGCACAATGAGCATCGCCTGGGCCAGGATGTTGAAATGGACTTTGGTCGGTTCGGTCGGTCTGGCGAGATATGAGGCAGAATCGGCGTTGCAAGTGCTGGCGTTCCCATTGACTCGTGGCGGCTGATTAGGGTCCGTGTCTGATCTCGCGTTCAACTTCAGCATCTTCGCGACGTCGAACCCGCTCGGTCCTTGGAACGTCTGGTCAATCTGCACAGCAATGGCTTGAGTGTCGATGTCGCGGACGGTGCATCTTTCGATAAGCGTTCGGGTGAGACTCGTCCAATTCTTCTCCAGTAGGCTTGGGATCACCGGACACAGCACTTCATGTGCTTCCATCAAGTCGTCGTACCCTAACCGTTCGATGATGCGGCAGTCGACGTAAGTGCCCATTTCATTTCGAGCATACGACTCCAGGCGCTCCTTGAACATGCTGTTATAGAGCGCTCGGAAGACTTTCGCTGGCGCGCACTCGATGATCTTCTCCACGAGATGCGAGCCGACCGGATCGTACACCATGCCGCTGATGAAAGCGGCGCTTCCGCAATCCGCGGTGAATGGCTCATCGGGCAGTAGCGTCTTGATGATTGAACGTTCATCTTTCGCTCTAGACTTACCAAACTGCGTGAGCTCGAGACTCAGCAAGAGCTGCAGAGTTGGATTAGCGTTCGTGTGAGTTGCCAGAGCGCGTAGCTTGTCAGTATCCAGACCAGCCATGCTGTCGGTAATCAACTTCTCCAGTGCGGTCGAAAATGACTTAGGAACGGGTCGGTCGTTCACTCTCGGCTTGATGTTCGGCTTTGGTCCACCCGAGACAGTCACACCTTCTTTCCGTTTGCTTTGTAATAGTCCTTTCAAAGACTCAGTGGACGTCTGCTTGCCGGCAAGCACCAGCAGAAGAATACGCAGGGCATGCGACGCGTAGCGATCAGTCAACAGGAAGCCAACATTGCCTTCAAGTTCCGCCAGCGTGTGCAAGAACAAATTCTCCATAGAGTTGCACACGTCGTTGACATCATCGCCGCCATTTTGGTCCTGGGACTTGGAGGTCCCTGCACGGAGGTCTTGACTGACGTGGCGAGCAGCATGAGTGAAGAGCGTCTCGCAACAATGTGAAGCAAAGCGATGTGACGTCAAGTGAATGAAGCTATGTGAAGTCAGTTGAGATCAACCATGAGATGTGCAAGCAATACATACTTGCCTCTGAACTTTTGGAACAAGTTCTTCAATTGAGGTGCAGTCGAAATGGTGATGAGGCGTTCCATCACACGTGAACAAGACTGACTTTGGGCAATCTTCAACTCTTTACCGTCGGCCTCTTTCCAGACACTTTCAAGCCATCGTGCCTCGTCGTCCGGGCTCTCAAACTCGTTGCGCTCCAGAATTGCATCCGCGGATTTGAAGTATTCCTGTTCTTCCTCGTCAAGCATGCCAAAGAATGCTTTCTCCACGGAAGGGTATGCGGCGGACATGTCCTCGTCGTCCTGGGCATCGAACGGGACAAAGTCTGCTTGCTGTCGCTCGACGGCCTCGGCAGACTTCTGCCTCTTGGAGCTTTCTTCGAGAGGATCCTCTGGGTCGTCCTCATGCTTCCTCTTCATGCGCCTTCCGCGCTTTTGAAGTACTTTGGGCATGTTTAGACTGTGTAAGGATACACAACACCGACGCGAAAAGATGCTGCAGGAGCAGTGCAACAAGAGAAGTAGAACAGGAGACGAGTGCTGTTCACGCAGGGCCGATCGTTTTCTTCCTGCAGTGCGCAACAACCGAGTTCCGAACGACGTGTTGTGTATGGAGGAGTGGCGAGAGGTGCAGCATGTGCCTGCAAAATGGTGTGAAGAAGCTGTGGAATCGAAAAAGCTGTCAGATCTCGCGGGACCACGCTAACGGATCTGAGAAACACGATTCTGATCTCGCACAAAATGGAGTCGTCAGGGATCGTGAGATCTGATTGATGCCAGTGGCTTCTGAGAGGCGGGTCGCCCGATTTAGGTTGCCGGCGAGCGCTAAAGAGCCACAAGCCGAGCACAAAGATGCGAACAGAGTTTGGCGATAAGCTTCCCGGGGAGTCTGCATCACGTGTTTGGTCGTTGATGGCTGGAACAACGACAAAGCAGACAACAAAGGCTTCCCAGCGTGGTCTCTTCCATCCAGCAGAAGAAGCAGGTGCGCCTCCGGTCGTTATGGTCGCACACATGTTCGTCGCCGGACTGATTTCGATAGATGTCTCGGCACAGTCGGGAACAGTTCTTGCGGCCCCCGGCAGCGTCAGAGATCGGAGACTTCAAGGAAGACGGAAGTCGTGTCTCGATCGCGGTCCAGATCGTCCGCAGGCTTGGCAGGGCAAGGCCGGTGCACTTCCGTGTGTGGCCAGGGTGTTTCAGCTTTCTGCTTCGAATCGCAACGTCCACTCTGAGCGACGAATGGCGGATACAGCATGAGGTCAGCACACAAAGTGCGCGCCGCTCGCGTATCTTTGCCATGTGCCGGCGATATGCATGCGAAGCTCGAAGCGAGGTGTCGTACAGAGATCTTGACGCTTCGGTGGCACAGCCTGGCAGATCGCGAGAACAACATCCACAACAAGCCCGACTGCAACCTGAATACTTGTTCGTATACCGTAATCCCACCCCTACGAACTACTGCGCATCATGCATGCGAGTCAATGAAACAAGCCAGGCTGCCCATCTTTCTGCCTGATGGTTGAGCATATATGAAGAATTTTATCGCGGCACACCGCACACCTCACAGCCCCAACGCCGTGCGGATCGAGCTCCAATGAGCTCACTGTGCTCAGCCCACTCCAACAACAATATCACCTTACCTTCAGCCTGATTTTCTATTCCTGGCTGCGACTCGATTCTAACTCGAGCTAAAGAGCTCTTGCTGCCGACTCTGCGTTGCGAAGGCGTTTTTCAGACCAACTGAGAGGTGGCCGTCAAAGGATGCGCGGTATGGCCCTACTGGTGCTCGACCTCGAACATCTGCCCAGCAGCACTGTGCCTTGCTCGAATACGTCCACAGCCTCGAGCGAAGGAAGCCGGCGAGAGCTTTTTTCACAAAATGCCGTGCTCGACGTGTTCTGAGCCTTGCACCAGCAAGATCTCTGTACGGTACAGATTTGAGACATAACGGTTCATCTCCCTGCCTCGCATGTTCGTGATAGACAAAGTGCTACTAGCACACCCTTCTGCCTAAAGTCACACGGCCATCTTACTGCAGTACTACCTGACTATAGTCACTACACCATGGCTATTCTAGCACCTTGGAAAGGTTACCTTCGGGTGGCCATGCCTATCATTTCGTTCCTCATCCTCGCCAATGCAGCTATCATCCTCACACTATCGATCTTCAATGCTGCGACACTCGATCTGCACGCCCATAATATCAGCGAGGAGATCCACCAGAACGCCCCTCGGATCACAGCGTGAGTGGCAAAGTCTTGTCAGCTGGCGGCCCCACCACTGACAACCATCAGGCAACTTGTGTTCTTCTGGTGCGCCATTCCTTTCCTGCTTGTCGTTGCGGCGGCATGCGAGACATACGCCCTTTACTCCAACAACCTCCGGCCTCTGGTGTGCTTGGTGACATCAACCACGGCTATCGGCATCTGGGTCGCGCAACTAGCACTCTGGCAGATTTGTCTATCGTCGCTCACAACGTACGACAAAGGGTTCTGTCCAGTCCCCGAGATTTGGTCCGAGCACTACCCAGGGTGGAACTTTGCTAGCCCTCAAGGAGCCGCATGGGCAGTGCTACCCATCTTCACCTGGTACGCAATGCTACAGCATAACGTGTTGTTGACGGTACACGAAGCTAATTGGCCTGCAGTCACTTTGTCAAGATCGGCTGCGCCGCTAGTGTCTTCAAACGACAAAGAAGAACCTCGTTCCGCAAGTCAGACCTACGAGGATCGTGGGCATCGAGGCTGGAGGTAGAAGAGTTGCGGTCGGAAGTACGGTCGACGAGAATGGCTTCGTTCAAGCACGACTTGCTCGCGGAAGAGCTTGAGAGTGGAAGAACGTCGAGAGTGGCGTCCGCTGAACATGATCTGCTCGCGGGACATCTTGAAAGTGGAAGGACGAGAGTGGCGTCCGCGGCGACGGTAGAACACAAACTGCTGACAGAAGAACCTGGAAGAGAAAGATACAGCTTCGAGGATGTGCGATTTTAGGATGACCTTAGCAGTATGGGCCATAGAAGCTATTGGATATCGGCGTTCACAAACAGCACCTACTGCGGCGCAACATACTTGTTGCTGTAAGTGAAGTCCACACGAACCCCAGTTCCGTGCTCCATCGCAGCAAGAGAGGAAGGCACGTTGACTGCAACTTCCCTCGATAGCATTCGGCTGCCTAACTCAACTTCAGCTTCATCTTTTCGCCATCAACGCAGCCCGACCGTCCACGTACAAATTCAGCGCATCAACATCACCAACTACCCACCTCCACCCTAAGCGCGTTGCCACAATGTCCCTCTATTCCCGCGCCCTCCTCCATGCCAGCGAATCCACCACCCGCAGCCTTAAAACCCTACTCCCTGACATCTCAAACAGCCTCCTCGACACTTCTGCCAGCGTCACCACGATAGAAGACATCCGCCAATCCTGCGAAGAGCTCGCCACATTCTTCCACGTCCCACCTCTGACCCGCATCCGACTCCTGCTCTGGGCGGCGAAATCTCAGCCCACAACCCTACCTGGTACAACTTATCTGCAGGCTTGTCGAGTCCGGGCGGAGTTTGCGAGATTTTGGATGGAGATGGTGAAGGTTCGTCTCTCCTCGAACTACCCTATCTGCTTCTCGAGAGCAGTGAAAGTAGCGGCGGTAGTCGTGATATCGACGTGGGTGCTGACCTTCACCAACAGGAAGATCTCTACAACCGACGCGCAGAAGTAACGGTGGAGGTGAAGTGGTTGGAGTATGACATCAAGTTATTTCGAGACAAGTTGAATGAGATGACGCCAGAGGTGATGGTGAAGGAGTTTGTGCAGATGAGGTTTGAGGGGTGTCATGTCAAGGAGAGGGTCAAAGGTGATGGGGAAGGGACGATGCCGAATCCAGAGTTCTCGGAGAGAATGTTTGAACACCCGATCTTCTCACTGGAGTATGCGATATTTCGAGAGCGGGAGATGGAGCGGAGGGAGTGTGAGGATGTCGGCGCATAGGAGGAGGTAAAGGAGCGAAAGGGGAACAATCTGGCGGAAGATCTTGCTCGAGATGGATGGCACGCATGAATGGCTCTTTTCGTACCATTACTGTAACCTAAATGTACAGCTGGCTTCGCCACATACTTCGCTATGCATATCCGATCATGAACCTTTCATGTGCACATCCTTGTAGAAAGCGCCCTATCGTCCGCGCATTGGCATGCCGCGTCCTCTTCCTCTCATCGCGCGCTGTGCTGCACCCGGCGGCAGACCTCTCGTAGGTGCCTGCGGTTGTTGCGACTCCTGGTTCTTGATCGTCTCGTCAACACTCAAGATCAAGCAGGATGCCTCGATCGCAGCTTGTATGGCGTTGATCTTGACCAGTGACGGCTCCCACACGAAAGCTTCCAAGTTGTCCCGAATGCCTTCGTGATCGAAGTCGACGCCTGCCCACTTGTTGCCCTTGCGATGCTCCACTCGTAATCTGTTGAGGATGTCTGTTGCGTCGAAGCCGGCGTTGTCGCAGAGTTGTCGTGGGATGACCTCGAGCGCTTTCGCGAAAGACTTGATGATGCTCTGCTGCTTATGTGGTACGTTCTTGTCAGCGAAGCTGTGAAGGTATGCTGAGATCTCCATCTCGCAGGCACCTCCTCCTGCCACGATGCTCTGGTTCTTGATGGCGCGTTTGACAATCATGATTGCATCGTGGAGACTCCGCTCAACTTCTGCAATGAACTGCTCGGCACCACCACGCAGGACAAGTGTGCAAGTCTTGGCCTCAGGACATCCCTCGAAGAAGTTGAAGCGCTCGCAACCTATTTGTCGCTCCTCGAATGTCGCGCATGTTCCGAGGTGGTGTTCCTGGATGTCTGAGCAAGTTGACTGCACGCTGGCGCCTGTTGCTCTACACACACGGTCGAGATCGTCTGACGATACGCGGCCAGCGCAGAAGACGTCGCGGTCTGCAAAGTACTGTGTTGCGAGATCTCCGATGGGTAGCTTCGACAGGACGACCTTTGCACCTGTCTTGTATAGTGCCTCCATCTTGTCGTAGATGATGCCCCATTCTGCGTCCACGATTGCCTGGTATTCAGAGACCTGCTCCACGCGCACTTCAGCATTGTCCTTCTCCGCCTTGAGTTCCAGCTCGACGTTGAGGCAGACAATCTTCGGATCCTTGAAAGACTTGGGTTGTTGCTCGAAACCGGCATATGAGAAAGTCTTCTTGAAAGCCACACCGTTGACAAACAGCGAGTCCTGCAGCCCACCACCAGTGATCTTCTTGATGCCGATCAGCTTCTCGTTGAGGTCGTCCTGGTCAAGCGACAGCACAGCATCCACAACCATTTTAGTGAAGAAGTCGGCATTTCTGTGGATCAGCTTGCTGCTCATGGCTGTGGCTGCCAGTTTTCGTAGAGTGTCGCGCTGGTTGTTCTCTGTTGTGTTGACGGCAATCTCCTTGATCTTGTTCACCGCCATCGTACCCGCCCGCCGTAGGCCCTTTATGATGACCTGGCTGCTAACGCCCTGTTCTACGGACTCCTTGATCTCTTTCAGTACTTCACCGGCCAGAACGACCACTGAGGTTGTGCCGTCTCCAACTTCCGCATCTTGCGATCGGGCAATGTCTGTGAGGACTCGGGCAGCGGGATGTACGATGTCCAGGAGCTTCATGACTGTCGCGCCATCGTTTGTGATCGTCGTCTTTCCATTTTCGTCCACGAGTAGCAAGTCTCCACCGTATGGGCCTAATGTGCTCTTAATGGTTGACTGAACAGCCAGGCAAGCATTGATGTTGGAGATTATCTGTCCTCGGCCTTGCGATTGATCCGTCCCTTCATTGCGTCAGTACAGTGTTTCTTATGTGCTATGTTTCGATTCTGCCTACCCTCTTTCAGGACGATGATGGTTGGCGTCTGGCCGCCGAAAGACATGGTGTCTGGTGTGTCTGCCGACTGTTCGCAGAATGGTTCCGTCCGAGTGATCACGCCTGGTTGTACTGCGATTTGTGTTTGTTCGAAAGGGAGATATGGGGGTGTTTTCGTGGTTGGATACAGCTTCACGCGAGCATCACAAAAATCTCCAGCTCGCGTTTCCCATGTCCCGCGAATTGTTGTTGCCTCAGGATCCTAGAAAAGTGGGGACGGTCGATAACAAACACGCCGCTGCCAAATCGACTTTACCACTTTCACTTTATCAACGTCCAGACATACGAGTATATTCGAATGCAGTGCGGAGCATATCGGTCTTTGGCCTACATTCTGGACTTCCAATGCTTTGTTGCTTCCTTTCTCCCTGTTGCGAGGGCTGCTGCACACATGTGTTGCGATTGCTGCAGTGCTCCATTTCCTGGCGCTGTTAGCGGGACTTCACTATTTTCAAGTGAATGACGGTCGTTGCAAATGGCCGCAATTGTCTGACAGCACAGTGGTAAAGCCTACCGCGCCGACGTTTGCCCACAACTGCAGAACAGAAAAGTGCGCTTGTCGCCTCTCACACAGCAGGGGCTAAGCTCTGCTCATATATCACAGACTGGCTATCGCAGCTTGTTCCAGACTCTGCATTTGCACCAGGAGATAGTGTGGGCGCAATGGCTCAACTTACGATATTCACGGTGGCAGAATCCATATGTTCCCCATCAGTCGAACACGCACTGTTCACGAACAGCTTTGAATTGCCACTATGGACTACAAAAGCTGCAGCAGCTTGAGCAACTGACATAGCAGCAGCTACCCAACCCTCAGCGAAGAATGCGTTCGCAGTAATGACTGAACCATATCACTACCGCTACGTTACCTGCGACTATTCCGCCGAGGAACTTACCGGCAAGCAAAACGACGGTTGTATCCTGACTAAAAGTCACAATTCCCGCAAACGGAACTCGCGGTCGTCCCAGAGCTTGCGGTATCGAGCCCTTTGCCCACTCGAAGCTCAGCCACGTCCGCTTTCGCGACGCCTACTCTGGAAACACAGCGGCTGACCACGACATTGAGTTCAAAGCAGTAGACGTGACAACCGACGGAATGCATGACCTATGTCCTCCGTGCTTGCAACAACGGATCTCCAAAAGAACGCCAGTTCTCACTCTTCCGGCACACGTGATTCGATCAAGCATCGTGCCTCACCACCAGTATTGCCAAGAGGACAAGTGCAGGCGGTCCTTTGTGATCCGAAAGGCACCCCGGAGAGTCGCACAGCCTATCAGCAGCGGGAAAGTAGAGTAATCACCGGACGTAGCCTGTCCAAGCGGCGAAAAGAATGCCTGGTCCGCTCTTTTAGATGAGCCTGGCGACAGTGCTCCTGATGTTCTGGACGCGAGCGGGTTCATTATCTTCCACAGACACCGGGAAGAAGATTCAGATCGCGATCTTGCGCAGTTGCAGCTGTCAGGAAAGCCTCCGCGAAAGCAATCTGCACTACGAAAGCAGCCAACAGTGCTTTCCCGGCCCGATGACGGTGACGTTCAGGATAATGAAGACGGTCTCTTCAACGTCGATGTCGGAACGATTCTGCTGGAAAGGCGTCGATGAGTCCTGCTTCTGGTGCAACCATGGTAGATCGGTACCGCCGATGATCCCGTTGTCGACTCGATAGTGTAAAGAATCCCGAAGAAACAGCTTGTTTTCTCTGCTGGGCATGGTGAATTAAGAGCTCCCGAGCAGTCGAGGAGGACGCTACACGTATACATGAAGTGGACAATCATGGAGATTGGCCGCGTTCGAGATTCAAGCACGTCGCTGGACCTTGGTGCCCACGAGTTGCAAGCGCTCACCAACAAGGAGTCAATCTGGGGTCCTGGCTCCGGCAGTTCTCAAGCTCCGAGACATCGTCCTTCATCCCCTCTGCGGCCAACTTCACCACAGAACCATTTCTTTCTCATGCTAGGCCCAATCTATCATTGCAGCTTTGTTGTAAGGTGCTGTGACATTTCCTAAATTTCATATTTGGTGGTCAAGACTTATGAATTGTATAACTTCCTCGAGATACATCAACCTATATCCTTGCATGTCCGACATTTGATCTTTGTCAGGAACAGCAAGCTACGTGAACTCTAACTTTGTAATCACATTAACAGACTAGACCTTGCTTTCGCGGCGACACTTACTCACGTTTCGACACTATTCTGCAACACCGCGCACTACCACTGTCTGCCAAAGGCCATCGCCTTCCCTCGAAAGATGCTCATAATCAAGTTGTCACTGTCAAGGACTGCGGAGGCTCAAGATGGGTCGATTACTCCGGATATCTCGCTCACAACAAACCTGGCATGATTCCGCGAGAGCCGCTTTCCACCCCAGGAGGAAGAGGCCTGGCATCTACACCGTCTTGGCTCGATCGTGCGAAACAACATGAGTTAGAGCCCGAAATACTAGGTTCTCCTCTTCTTATATGCTATTCCTTTATATATTGTTAGATTAATATCCTTGCTATTCGATTAGTAATAGGTCTATTACTACTATTAAGTATTAAAAGTAGTAGTACTTACTATAGTTAGTTATTATTTTACTACTAACTTATAGTAATAATTCTATATCTATAATATACTCCTTAGTACTCTATAAGTATATTATAATAGGAGGATATTATAATATATAGTATACTTATAATCTACCTAATTATAGATAAACTAATTCTTACCTTCGT
>MWSO01000223.1:0-70332 GCA_002116355.1 Dothistroma pini CBS 116487
ATACTATATATAACGACATAGACATACTTATAAGGCTTGCAAATCGAAGACAATATGCCCTTTAATTGTTTGAAAATACTAACTAAGCTATATAGTATTAACTCGCTTAATTATAGCAAGGTTTGTTTGCAAAGCGTTTGGAATGACTTGCTTGTTGATCAGACTGGCGATCACGAGAACAGACCCAGCTCACTCGTCCTCCTCTTCCTCCTCCGCACCCCTCCCCTTCCCCCTTCACTCCGCCGGACAAGCCATACAAATTTCTATCCTACTCCATCTTCATCGATATACAACAACCTCTCCATCTCCATCTCCATCTCCCTTTCCCCATCGTCATCCATCTTCCTGAAAAACACTCACCTCCCCATCGCACTCAGCTTCAAGCCTCTCGCTCCAGCTCCTCACCCATAGGCTTCGCATAGCTGTGTAACGGCGGTACTCCCACACACGAGCGCGAACAGTCCACACTCCACCCCACTCTTCCTCTTCTTCTTCGGTAGAGCTACCTACCTACCTACACAGCCTCAATTTTGCATCATGCACTAACCCCTTCACTTGGGCCCTCGTATGAGAGAAAAAAAACCGCCCCTTGAACCACATCATGACAACACATGTCGATAGTGATCGTCGTTCTCGTTTTTGCCATGTATCACCTGGAAGAAAAAATCTGTTCCATACCACATACTAGACAACCGAACATGCCTCACTTCACGCATATCACGAGCGCGCCCTTCGGACACATGTTTCTCAAGGCCTTTTCAATATGCTGTCCCAAGCTCACCCACTATCTCCTCGTACGGTACTTTCGGCACGCGGGACAGCATCAAGATCGCAGTCATTAGTCCCGATGCCGAGAATATTATGTTGTCCGCCTCGCCCCTAATTTCCATCAAAATCCGTTCAGCTACTGTTCCAGGCTCCTCTCTATATCACTTTGGAGAACGGGTACTTGTCATGAGAATACTCTCTTTCATGGGATGGTCTGCTATAGCGTCGTATAGTGGAATTCGTCGCGTAAGGTTATCGGCTCTGGTAAGGCGTGGTGTGCGGCGCAGGACGGAGGGCCTGAGCTGTCGAATTCCGTGGGTGCTGGATGGTCTTGTCGGAGGCGAGACAGCGGTGGCCATGGTGAACGGAGGGAGGTGAGGAGACGCGAGGTTTCCGGAGTGCGTTACAGGTGTTGAGATGATTGTGGAGGGCTGCGGTAGTAGCGGCGAGGATCTAATGTGGAGCGGAAGCTACTACTACGGAGATTTGGTGTGGGATGCTTCTGCTTCCGCTTCTGCTTGAGGATGAGGCTGCGACGGGTCAGTGTGTTTGGGAGAGGCTTGTGTTGATATACCGGATTGGGTTTGAGTCTCTGAGGGGGTTCGGACGACTCTACAGGGAAGGTTTCCTTTCGACTCGAGGCCATGAGGCTTGATATATCCCTGTGCGCAGTAGATTGTGCAGCGGATTTTGGTCTCGAAGCTCTGCTCCAGCAGATCCGGCCGCCAGTTCGTGTCTTAGCTTGCCGGGTCCCAGCTCTGCCACTCTCACAGGTGACTCCAACTCATGAACCCTGGAATGTGCCAACCAATCAGCCAGAATACTTGTCGATGAAAGACTGTGATGTTCTTAGAGGGATGCTAGGCCTTCGTCGTCGTCTTCTCGCCACGACTCCAATGAGAACAGCGGCTGTAGCACATGATATCGCGCTAGCATTCAGCCCCATCCCAAGTCCAATGCTGAGGCGCTCCGTCTCTATACCCTTTGGCGATGATGCTGCTGCCACATAGACGTTGTCGGACGTACTGATCCGTCGTCGTCGTGACTGTCACATACGATGCAGAGTTCGTCACGAAGCTTCTCGTAGCGGAGATGTCGAAGCTAGCTGTGTCCAATGATCTGGAAGCTGTTAAAACTGACAGTGTCGTGGGTCTAAGTTCAATATCTGGTGAGGTAGTGCTCGTGCTGTGGCCAGAGGTCGAAGAATTAATTTGATGGATTGCAGTCTCGGCGGGAGACAAAATAGTAGGTCCGAGGGAAGAAGGTCAGGACCTCTCCGTCGACGACTGTGGTGGATGGCGACACCGCCAGGTCGAGAGATTGAAAGATTCGGTAAGTCGTTCTTCCACCGGTGGAGATCGTAGTGCTTCATACAATCCTTAGAAATGCAGAACATCATGACGGCAATCCGTAGGCATCGCACATGGTGTTCGCAACCCCTGAACCAGGACGCCAAGGCCCGAACTTATGTAACAGGACCTGAATTAGTGGACCTGCCCAATCCGAAAGCGTTACAGACCACTACATGCCCCCATGAGGCCTCTCGCTCGTTCCGAGCCAGGATTCTTCTCGAAACAGTGGCCACAGTCCTTCATTGCAACCAAGAAAAAGGTCAGCTTTCACCACACCACATGTGCCAAACACAAAACAAGTGGAAGGTACAAGAGCGTCACGAAAGGAGAAAGGGGCTCTAAAGGCAAGGAACCATCATACCGACTATGTCGTATGAAAGCGCATTGCGCGTGTGCTTCCTGTGGGGGTATCACTATGTTGTTCTGTTTGACCTGTAACGCCATCACCACGAAGACGATCAACTCGTCAACCCCAGAGTAAAGCTCCCCCCATACGTAAGGCCGTGAGCCATGTTTCTTCTTATATGATATATGCCATTCGTTGCGCCTGGAATAATGATACATTGCGCCAATGTTTGCTCCTTCCGAAAGTTGCTGAGAGATGTCAGCGCTAGCGCTGACGTTGCGGTACGTAGTTGATGCGTTGCGATGGGTCATGGGTGACGCCGAAGAGGTATGCCAGCTCTTGAACGCCGAGACGACCGAGGTTCGCAGCCTGTTGCTCGTCGAGCGCCTCCGAGATGAGAGCGCGCTTCTTCTCCTGCAGGGCGATGATACGATCTTCGACAGTGTCCTTGATCAGAAGGCGATGCACCTTCACCTCGCGGCGTTGACCAAGACGGTGAGCACGGTCAATGGCCTGTTCCTCGATGTAAGGATTCCAGAAAGGGTCGAGGATAATGACCTGGCTGGCCATGTTGAGGTTCAGGCCAGCATTGCCCGCCTTCAACGACACGAGCATGACGCGTACGTTCTGGCGTTTGTCGCGGAAGTCATCCACGGCATCGCCTCTCATCGCAGCAGACATGCTGCCGTCATATCGGCGGTAGCCTATCCCGGCTTCGTCGATGGGGACTTCCAGCAGATCCAGTAGCGACGTCCACTGACTGAAGATGAGGACTTGCTCGCCCTCTTTGTCACCCATAATCTCGTTGAGTATCTCCATCGTCTTCTCAATCTTGGCCGAGCTCTGCCAGTCTTTCTTGAGTCGACGTATGTACTTCTTCTTCTGCGCCTTGTTCCGTGTGCCCTGTTTCTTAAGCTCAGCGAGTGTGACCGCCGACTTTTGCTTCTTGCCCTTCCTCTTGGCCTTGCCTTTACCCTTCTTATCCTTCTTCGGCTGCTTGCCCTTGCTGGTGGATGAAGGTCCTGCGACGCCCTCCTCTTGCTTCACGCGTTGCTTCTTCACTGGCTTCGCGTCTAAATCATCATCAGTCTCGTCGTCGTCGCCAGCCTGTTCTAGCTTTTCGTCGTCGTCAGCAATGAAGTCCTTCAAGTCGGCACCGTCATCCTCGTCCGACTCGCTCTCGGCGTCGCTGTCACTGTTGTCATCGGAGTCACTTTCGCCATCGTCCTGTGCTTCGCCTTCCTGCCGCTCAGCTTCAGTCAGCAGCTCGGGCATGTAGACACGTTTGAAGCTGCTGAAGTCCGTGAGATGCTTGGCATCGATCTGCCCTCGGCAGTTCGGGCATCGAGCTCCACCACCTTCCTCGCCGCGTTGTACAGCATTGGCGGGGTCTACGATCTTCGCAAAACACTCAGAGCAGGTATCATGGCCACATGGTATGAATATAGCAGGGTTTGTCGTGATATCGTAACACACAGGGCACTCGAAATTGCCGCCAGTCTCCTTGATACGTGCCACGACCGGAGGCTCTAGCTGCTTCGCAAGTTCTAACAGTTGATCCTCTCCAAGGTCAGCGGCAGCGGCAACACCGAAGTCCTTGAGCAAGTGAGGGTGGCAGCATGCCTGACGCAGGCGAAGCAACAGTACCAAGATGGCAGAGTACTGTGTGCCGACAGTGCCTCTCTTGAGGTACTTGTTGAATAGAAGTTGAGTCTTGGTCTCGATCGACTGGTAGAATTCCATCTCATCGTTACTAAATTCTGGATTGTCGACGACGATGTGCTTGTCCGGAAGCACCAAGATAGGCTTGCCCTCGAAAGTGCTCTTCTTGGTGCGACGTAGCATGACAGACTTGCACACTGCCTGAAGCATTCGCATGGCCTTGTTGCGGAAGTCTTCATTCTGAGAGCGAAGAGGCATGTTGATGTCTATCCGAAACCTCTCCCATTGGCAGTATGGCTTGACACGAAGGAACTTGAGCAGCGAGTAGAACTCTTCCACGTTGTTCATCATGGGCGTCCCAGTCACACAGAAGCGATATGTGGCATTGATCATGCAGGCAGCTTTCGAAGTCTGCGTGGTGCGATTCTTAATGCATTGAGCTTCGTCCAGGATGACGCGGTACCAATTCGCGTCTGGGTCCAGGAAGACGCATTTCTCAGCTGGATATGGTCGTGCACCGGGATCTGCTCTTTGTCGTAGGCGGAACTTCTCCATCTTCTTGAGTTGACTTGCAAGGCTACCATAAGTGGTAAGAACGACATCATACGCTCGCAGGTCGTTGAAACTCTTTGCTTTCTTCTGGCCATGGTGAGTGAAGACAGTCAGCTGGAATCGACCTGGCTTGAGTCGGTTCTGGATTTCCTGCTTCCACTGTCGCATGAGAGCGACCGGAGCTACGATCAGTGTCGTTTTGCATCTAGGATCTTGTGACTTCCGGGTGACGATCAGAGACAGCATCTGAATCGTCTTTCCGAGACCCATGTCATCAGCTAAGATGCCGCCCTTGTTGTTGCCCTCTTCACACTTCTGCAGCCATGTCAAGCCAAGCTCCTGGTACTTGTGCAGCTCAACATTCATGTCCGGAGGTGTGCGAACTCTTAGATGTGCAGGCATTTCTTCGTCCGGTCGGATGTTCTCAAGCATGGCCTGGATTTCCTCCTTCGACTTGCTGGGATCGTAGTTGGAGAACATGTCGTAGCGGGAGTTGTAAAGGTCCTCGTTGCCAGAGTACATTCCGGGCAAGACGCGAGACCCTCCAAACACGACTTCATCGTCGTCACTGTCCAGTTCAAGCGGCGCGCCGTTTGAGCCATACACCAGGTTGCCGAGCTGGCTGAGTCCACCTTGAATCCTGCCGACGGCACTGGTCATCCCGTTACGCAACCACTGATTGCTTGTATCGCGGTTAACCATGCTGCTACTTCCGTACCCATACTGGTCGTTTGTCTGGATTGGATTTGGAAACGTGCCGGGCATCTGCATTGTGGTGGGCATCTGCATCGTGGTCGGCGGCTGTGCATGCAGCGAGCGCATATTGCTGCGGTTAGGCATTGGGTTTCGATGGCTTGGCATAAAGTTGTTCGGCGCAATCTCAGCGATTTCGTCATCTTCACTGTCACTACCAGTGAGATCGATCATTGCGGGCTGCTGCCTGGAGCGTTGCGGTAGTCGTTGTTGAAAGCCATACTCTGACTTGACTGTCTGTGGTGGCTCATGCTCCGGCTGTGGCTGATAAGCATGGTGGTATCTCGTGAGTGGGGCAGGCTGATAGCTTCGAGAAGCGAACGCAGAAGACTCTGCTTGCACAGGCGGCGGCGGTCGTTGATAGCTTCCGTTGTAGTTCAAGGTAGTCTGCACGTTCGGTCGCGAAGACGAAGACGCGAAGCCATGTGATAGCGTACCCGACTGCGACATCTGACGTGCAAATGCCTCATCCTTCTGCTGCTGCTCTCGGTGTCTCTGCACCGCAGCATAGGTTGCCGCTTGTGACGCTCGCATGCGATCGACTGGCCTGTCGGCAAAGTCGTATGAGCCATCGGAAGATGCAGGTGTGCTGGCGTTGGCAGGCTCGGGCGTAGGTCGCTTGGAAGCATGCTCGAAAGAATCCATCATGAGGGCAGAGTGTGTTCGGGCGCGTTTGTTGGCGTTGCTGTTTCCAGGCGTGTGCTGCGGTGGATCACCTTGAGGCAGTCCTGTGGCGCCAGAGAAGTCGTAGAGCGGGTTGTTCACCACGTCGCCACCGAAGTTGCTTTGATTGCTCTGCGGTCGGCCGTCCATGGCAGTTTGCCACCAACCATGTGAGGGCTGTTCTGCAAAACCATTCATATGCTGCAGATTCTGATTGCTGCTATTACTGTGAGGCCTCGAGCCAGATCGCAACGCGTCCAGCTGGTTCTTGTACATGGCCGTATCTGCGTCGATCCGCTGGAGATTGATGTGATAGTCGTCGGCACCGGGGTCGAGAGTTTCCCTCATGATGCCCTGGAAGACGAGCTCTTCCTCGAGTTCCTGCTCGGTCTTGTACTCCATGTCGAGACCGAGGTGGTTCTCAAAGGCTGTGGGCGAGATATGCGGCCTCTGTGCCTTGGCGGGGCAGAAGTGAGGTTTGTGCAGCGCTTCGTCCGGGCCACCTTAGCGCATGTCGCACAGAAACGGCAGCCCGCGGCGATGAAGTATTTGCTGCTGGTGACGGCGGCAAGTCAAGGGGGAGACGGTTGCACCCGGAGCGCGCGACAGCGGTCACAACAGCTGTTGAAGGCGGATGCACGCTCATCGGCCGCAGCGGTGGGGGTGGGATGTGTGATACGTGTAATACGGAAGACGTCGCCTGCGTTGTTGCCGGTGTGAGCTGTCTTTCTTAGACGGTGAGATCAAGCGACGCGACCGTGTTCGGGTGGCGCCGATGGCGACAGGGATTAGCCCCGTAGCGCGTCATGAGATTGATCTTCCCTGCATCCAATCTTCATCTTCAACTTCTGCGTCCACTCATCATCCCGTCAACACAACAAGGCGGCATTCACTCTCATCGTCCGCCAAGAAGAACATCCCAAAGCGACATCGCAGTATCATCGTACCGCCACACGCCCCCGCAGCAAGACAGTCCGCCGCTCACCGGAAGGCCGCCTCGTAGGGCAGTCACAAAATATATCAACGCGAAACCATCATTGACATGCACCGACGACTACATGCGACGAGACGGTATTGATGCGAGAGTGACGAGATAATGAATTGCTTGTGAGGGTCACATTCTCGATCGCTCCCTGCGGAAATGCTCATGCCTGAGGCAGCAACATTCACTTCAAACCTCCGCCACTTCACACCTCGATCTTGTCGAGACCGGCCGCGAGAGTATCCTCGTCCAGGCTACTGGCGCTGTGTGGCTCATTTCTAGTAGCTTCATGCTCGTCGTGATACCAAACAGTATCCGATGTTGCCCATTCACACCATGATCCATGTGCAGTGTGCGCTGAGGAGTGCGTAGCCGTCCGTCTTCTCCTCCATGATGTGATCGAGACTTCACCCCAACTCCACCCAGCTTCCAGCGTGACGGTCTCGGTGCTGGGGTCCCGGTCGAAGGATTCGAAGCCGTGCATGCTGAGTACTACATCCGAGGCGGAAGCGCCCCTGTGCCGGTGTTGCGGATGAAGAAGTCGATGCTTTCGTGGGTGTAGAGGTATGTCATGACCTTCTGGCACGTCGGGAGGTCGAGTGGTTCGACCACAAGTTGTGGTGTTCGATCTGCCCAGATAGACCAGGGAGCGGACTTATCCGCGAAGGCATCGTCAGAGTGGGGACAGGTAGATTCTGGGCAGAGGGCTCGGGGGTTGGCAATTTGTTCTTCGGTTATGGTCATGATGCTTTGTTGGTGTTTCTGTTTGTTGGTAGTCATGAGGATGTGCGAAGTGAATGTGGACGAATGCTGTTCAATCTGACAAGGTACGGTTGGTGATTTATAGTATCACCGGCGCAGGAAAATCGGATGACCAAGTAGAAGGAGGAGCAGAGGTGTCCACCAGGATCATGTACGGAAGGATCGGAACCCTTGGGAATTGAGTGCTACTATGTGATGTGCTTGTTGACGATCTTTGTACCTTCCTGAAGGGGGGGGGTGGATAGACGCCGTGTACAATGATATAGTATATGAGCATATGCAAATGGCGCCCTCTCGATGCCCTACGCGCTAGAGACGTATGGATGGCCTGCAGTAGCTCGGCTCGAGCTGTCGGCCTAGGGTTTAAGGGATGCAGCTTGGCTTGACTGTCGGAGTAGCTCGTTGCTGGAAGGATCATGGAGCCAGCTGAATCAGTATTAATCGTCTGAGTACTGACATCGGGCGCGTTGAATGTTCAAGAGCTCGTCGCATCGCCATGATTGCCCGAAGTCACATAACACTGTGATGAATCCGGAGAACAACCCTCGAGTCTTTCACCCAAAGGGATTTCACTTCGATCCTTTGGAAGGAACGAATCGTGAAATCTGACCTTGTCCTTCTCCTTCAAACCTCAGAAGTGAATATTGGCAACAAGACATTTCGTGTCGACACCACTCCACTCTTCGACTAGCAATTCCAACAAAACATGGCGGGCCGGGTGATCGAGATCATTGACATCGCGTTCAAGCGTCATGTTCTGGCAATCTTTGCGAGTCTCGAATCGACAGCTCTTCTTAATGGGACCTTGCTACCAGCCATGACAGTCTGGGAATTTTTGTCTCCCTCACCCGTGTATCACCGCCGTCCAACACAACCTTCACAATTACTTCTGGCGCTGCACGCTACTCGCACATCTTGCAAATCGTAGTACTCTGACTTCCAGATGTTGTTATACCAGACATCATCAAAATCCCTGCAAAATTGCGACTTCTTCACTCTGAGCAAGCTGGTCCGTTCCATGCCTATGCGAGAGTCAAATTCCCACACAGCAACACGCCAGTGAATTTGGTCGCGCAGTTCTCTTGGCAGTCGGAGGAAATAGCGTTCAGTTTTGGGTTTGGCAAGGTGGGTCTTGACCAGATCTTTGATGATCTCGAGCTTTCATTTGTTGAGGCGATGCAAGGAGTCCGCTATGGTCTGCAGTCTTGAAGGCATTGCAGGTTGGTGAAAGTTGACTTGTCAATAAGCGGACATGAATGGGCGGCACCAATGCTAAAGTCTTGTGCTCTCTCCATGGCGGCTCCGTGCCCTGCGCCCCGGGCCGAAGACCGTAATGCTGGGATTTTGTGCAACGTTCGAATAGTGCTGATATGTAGTTGCTGCCTTGGGGGGATCCCGACGCTCAGTAACTTCGAGGCAACCCGAGTGCTTTCTCGCCGATGAAATTCATGATCATTTCCTGTGATGCGTCAGTATAGTCAGTCACCAAAGCAACGGCCAACTTCTTCGATAAGATGTGGATCAGCACTCACCCTGCTCACAGGCGCCAGCCTAGGCACGAAGCACTCTCTCAAATATCGTTCGACATGATACTCAGCCGCATACCCCATACCACCCATGCACATCACGCTTCGCTCGCAGGCAGTGTAGGCAGCTTCCGCCGCAACGTACTTGGCACTGTTGGCAGCTACACCGACTTGATGCTGTGTGATGCTTTCATCATACTCGGGGTGCTCATTCGAGCTTCGGTCGTATAGTCTTGCCGCATGGTAGGTTGCAAGCTTTGCCGCTTCAAGTTGCATATAGGCAGACGCCAGAGGGTGCTGGATGGCCTGGTTCTGGCCAATGGGTCTGCCGAAGACGACACGCTCGCGGGCGTAGTCCGTCGACTTCTTCAGAGCGGCATACCCCAGCCCGAGAGCTTCGCCGGCAAGAAGACAACGCTCAGCGTTCATGCCGTGGAGGATCTGTTTGAAGCCGCTGCCTTCTTTGCCGATCAAGGCATCTTTGGGTACGTAGTAGTTGTCGAAGAAGACTTGGTTAGCATCGACGGCTCGACCACCCATCTTCCTGATCTTCTTGACTTCAAGACCTGGGTCGTCCTTGTTGAGATCAATGTAGAGCATGCTCAAGCCTTCGCTTGGCTTCTTGACTTCTTCGAGTGGCGTTGTACGAGCGAGCAGAACCATCTTGTCGGCGATCTGTGCGTTGGTGATCCAGATCTTTTGGCCCGTGATCCGGTAGCCATCGCCTTCTGGTGTCGCAGTGGTCTTCAACTTGAGCGTGTCCAGCCCAGTGTTTGGCTCAGTGACGCCGAAGCATGTTCGCCATTCACCACTGATGATCTTCTTCAAGAAACGGTCTCGTTGTTCCTCGGTCGCAAACTTTGCCACCGGCTGGGTTGCGTATACATTCGCATGTATCGACTGCGCTCCTGCCATGCCAGCGCCACTTTCGGCGATGCTTTGCAGCATCATGGTCGCCTCCGAGATGCCCAGTCCTGAACCACCAAGATTCTCAGGCAAAGCAATGCCGATCCAGCCATCTTTGGCCAAAGCTGCATGAAGCTCGTGAGGATACTCCGAGTTGTAGTCCTTCTCCATCCAATAGTCGTCTGGGAAGTCAGAGCATATCTTCATGATGCTGTCTCGCACTGTCATTTGTTCTTCTGTGAAGCCGGACGTCTCCATCAAATTCCGCCTCCGCGGCGTGATCGAAAATGCACGTGTCGTACATCTTGAGCCTATAGACAGAATGGATCGTGAAAGAGGAGCAGAACGAGATGCAGTACGCAACGAAGAGAGGAGTGTTCGAGACATTGTGGAGAATAGTGACTGTACCAATGAGCTCATACATGTATGTAAGACGAACAAGACACGACTTGACTGGAGAGGTGTATATCATGAAGGTAATAACAGCGATGTCGGTTGAGGAGCGTGCAGGAGGTGCATTGCCGGGGATAATAAGGTTGATGATGCCGTTCAAATTCGGGGAGGAGGAGCTCAGTTTTAACCGAGTCACGTGTAGCCGCGTTCCGAGCTTCGAGCGAGCGAAGCTGTCCGTGTTTGGGATCTCCAAAACAATCGCACTTGCGTCAGATAACGCGCCCAACAACTACCGACGACCACCACCGACGACGACGACGCCGATACAGCGCTTGCTCGACAACAACACTGACGACCTCTTGGACCATGTATAGCTAGCCATCACCTACAGCATTGCATCTTTTCGGCGCCGTCTTGGCAGCATCGATTTGGAGTAAACAACGCGCATAATCGACACACCACAACCCGCACCCATGGCCACACGGACGAAGGCACCGCTTGTTGGCTCTTCAGGATGGATACAGAACGAGAGAGACCAGGCCGACGAGTTTGTCGGACAAGAGGTGGACGAGTTCAGCTTCAGTGTCAGGAACGAGCTGGAATGGCTGAACGAGCATATGAGCGAAATATTTACTAAATCACAGACGTATGTTGACGCACATATGGCTGGTCAGTATCATAATACATAATGACACGCTACAGTAACTTCGCGGACATGTTCAAAACACCTGGCAAGCTGCGCGGCAAGACCCCTCGAACTGCGCGCAAGGCCAACGCTCAGGCACCACGCCAACCACTGACCGACATCTTCGCTCCCAACGCCCAATCCGCGCCGGCATCCGCGACGAAGACAGCCTTCTACGACAAAGTCGCGCACTTCCACGTCGCCGAGGATGTTGAGAATCGGATACCACAGAACAAGCCCGTCAGCCGGGCAACGAGTCCCAATCGTGCCGCCAAGGCCTACACCGATTCTGGCTACCACGGAATGATGACAGAGGACGAGATGGAACTCGACGCGCAGACTCAGTTGGATAGCATCGCGACTGCACCACAAGCTGGAGAGACGGTCAAGATACCACTGCGAGACGATCAACCACCTGCTCAACGCGTGAAGGACGCAAGAGCAGATGAGACTGGCGCTAGTGACGACTCTTTCGTGTCCGCCAAGGAGACTGAGAGCGATGTACCGGCTGTTGCCGACGAGATCATGGCTGACGCGTATGGTGACGAGCAGCCAGCGGAAGTGGAGGAAGAGGAGGAGCAAGAAGTGCAGAACGAGAATTTCGCGGCTATCGAACATGATGAAGAAGAGGTGGTTCAGTCTGCGCCAGCCGACGAGGATGTCAAAGCGTCAGAGGCTGAGCCAGATAATGATGCAGACATGGACATGGAGAACGGCTCTCCCGACTCTGACCACTCGAGTCCGCAGAAGCCGTTGCAGCGAAAGAGCAGTTTTACATTCTCTGCACTTCCCGCGAGGGAGCCACTTGGCGCAAAGCGCAGTATGGGTCCGCTTGAACGCGCGCGGAGCAGCTTCTTTAGCAAGTCAGTCAGCAAGCCTGCTGATGTTGAAGAGGACCAGGACGAGACGGTGCAAGAAAAGCAGACGGAAGCAACAGTCCACAGCAAGACGTCTACACAACTGTTGCACGAGCGACTCAACATGCTGGGCAAGACGAAAGAGCCACGAGCATCGAAGAGCATTCCCAGTACTGCACAAAATGTTGCTCAGCCATCATATCCGCAATTGCCAGCTGCGGAGCCTGCGGGTTCCCAGGCAACGGATGTGTTTGACCAACAAGCACTGGCTGGTCAACTGGATGCTGCTCCTGTCGAAGATGAGGACGATGACTGGATAGCACCTACCAAGCCAGCCCAGACGTTGCAGTCTAGGGCGTCAGAGGCCACAATACAACCAGTGACTAGCGATGACGCATCACCAGCACGACCAACAATGCACCAGAAGTCGCTCTCAACCATGACTATCATGTCTCCGGGCAAGGCCGATGCGAGTTCCGAAAGCCGACACCAGAAGGCCATCTCGGTCTCGCATCCCATCTTCATGGAAGCACTGGATTCTACGACACCTGCAGGCTCGCCAATGACCAAAAATGTCAGGGACGGTCCACTTAGTGCATCAAAGAACAGACTCTGGTCGGCATTGAAGTCTGCTAAGAGTATCTTTGCTTCATCGGCCAGCGCCAGTGCTGCTGCGAAGCTGGAGGCGCATAACAACTCGCCAGCGCCAAATCGCTCGCCCAAGCGTGATTCTGGCGACCATAAGGTCTTCAACATGGCAGGTGCTTTGTTCTCGCAAAAGGATGTCTTAGCAAGCCCAGCCAGAAACAACTCGGTCATCTCATTCAGTCCCAGCCGAAAGACCAGAAGCTCTACCGAAAGTGACAAGCGCAAGGAAAAAGAGCTCAAGGCGCAGCAAAAGGCTGCCGATCAGCTGGAGAAGGAGAGGCAGAAGGAAGCTCAAAAGGCCGCCAAACAACAAGCTGAAGAGCAGGCAAAGGTTGAGAAGGCTGAAAAGGCCGAAGCTGCACGCCTGGAGAAAGAGAGGAAGCAGGCCGAGAAGTATGCAGCCGAGCGATCTGCGACTGCTGGGCCCGAGACTGCTTCCGAGAATGACATGCCTCCTCTACCACCACCAAAGGGCAGTATGCTTCCGTCTGGGAAGTTGAGGGCACCTGGAAGACTAGTCCGACCAACACGAGAGCCAACCAAGCCTGCACCAATGTCGATCAAGGTGGCCTCCCAGTCGCAAAGGCTGGGGTCATCCGCCCTTGGTAAATCTGCCTATGAGAGCTCTGCGCCGACAATAGCCTCAAAGCAACCACCGCGAACCTCCTCTGCTCAAGGTCACCGCCCTGGCTCCGCACAGCCCACAAACTCGCGAGTTCGAGCACTTGAAGCTGCTCAGCGAAAAAAGGAAGCTGACGAGCGCGCGGCGGCTGAGAAGCTGGAGAAGAAACGTGAGCTTGAACGCAAGCGTGCTGCTAAGGCGGAAGAGGAGAAGCGAGCTGAAGAAGAGCGAAAAGCTGCCGAGCAACAGCGTGTACAGGAGGTCAAGCTCGCCGCCCTGCGCAAAGCTGCCGAGAAGCAGGCAGCTGAGTCCCGCAAGCGCGAGCAGGAACGCCAGGAGCAGCAGAGACGCGAGCAGGATCGTCTTGAGCAGAAGCAACGTGAGCAGGAGCACGTTGCCCAGCAGCGCCGTGAACAAGAGCAGCTCAGGCAGCAAGAAGATGCTCGCAAGGTTCGAGAGGCTCACGAGCTCGCTGAGGCTATCCGACGCGAACGTGCTCAACAAGCACAGGCACACCCGCGCGGGGATGTTCCTGGCACGTTGAGACAACTGACCAAGAACACCGTTCCTCAGCCAAACCCTGTCAAGCCCGCGAAGAGAATGCTTCCTGTGGAGGACGATGATCATCCTGCTGCTCAGGCACACCGACCGGGCATGGTCCGTGGAGCTCCATCATATCAGCAAGCCGACGCCAAGCGACGGAGGACCAATGAGGAGCAGGAAGAACAAGGCGAGCGGCGATCGGTCATGGCGCCTCCAAAGCGACCGTCGACTATGCGCAAGGTATGTGGACGTTATAGAAATTGCCCTGCAGTTGTCGCTGACATGTCACAGGAGACATTACCGAAGTTCTCGGGCTATGCTCATGCACCGCCGCCTGCAGCCCACCACAGCAACATGTACAAGTCGGCCGTAACGTCGCAGCACCACAACCAGCACAAGCCTACGCATCCTAGCCAACTTGTACAGATGTCGAATGCCCGCATACCCTTCAGCGAGAACAACATTCCTCCTGCATTAACTAACGCAGCAAGTTCGTCAATGCATCCAGGTTACGAGAACGCGCACTCCAGCAAGTTCAAGACGCCATCGCGACCAGCGCAGGCGCCGAAGTCTGCAAAATCAACGCCACACTACCCACAAGGTGACAACATCGAATTACCTGACATTGCTACCGACTCCGAAGACGAGAGCGACGAAGAAGAGACTGGTGGAGGCTTCCGTGCTCCCTCATGGGTGGCAAGTCCTGCTCTGCGAGACCTCCTTACACAACAACAGCTCGTCGACCCCGAAACCGTTTTTGGTCCTATTGGCGAACTCAAAATGGACGAGGTGTTCAAGAACAGTAAGAATCAGGATCGTCTCAAGCGTTTCCGTGATCGCGGCAGCAGTGCTATGTGGCACGAGACTGGCGATGCTGTGACGAGCGCTGAGAAGCGTAGGGATATGGAGATGCGCGAGAGGGTCGTGCGCGAAGGCGGATGGAGATATGAGCCCGGTGCTTGAGAGCGCTGCTTGATCAGGCTTGATGTTGAAGTATGATAATGACTCAGGTTCGGACTTTAGGGGGAATTGGCGCTGGCCGGGGATTAGGTTATGGACAGGTACTGAGCATGGTACCGATCTTCTCGGGAACACATTATTGTTGCGGTCGAGCAGCTTGTCGCCTCTGCATATACTTCTCGTACTCTGACATTGCAATGCTCATGATCAACACTGGTGGCACTGTACGACCATTCTTGAAGTTCAAACCAGCGTCAGTGTCGAGAGTAAGACATCAATCGATAGGTGAATGGTCGACACTCGCCATCAGGAGCGCGTTGAGAATTTAATGATCATGGTTCTGCGATGCTCCTGCTGTTGCCTTTTGGCGAAGGACGATGTCCAAGTAGCGACAGAAAGGTGCCTCACAGTAGCGTGCATTCGACCCACTGTGTCTGCTACCCCGGGTTAATTTGTTCCAGAGGACAGACATGCTTCATTCAGCGATGCGAACAAAAATACAACACATTTGAAAGTCTCAAGCTTTGTTCGACCGTGGAACAATACCTGGTACCGACCCCCAAATGATTAGAGTGATTCCTGAATCATAAGCATAAGGATGTCGCCGCCGTCCCACCACTTTACCTCGCACGAAACCTAAGTACTAGCTGCCTCAGGCATTCAAGCTTTGGCGCCTGCCATCCAATCATGACACGTCAATGTGAACAACAACAACCCTTGCCTACTCGTCTCGCATCAACAAAACACAATATCACCAAACATCACGACACACCCACACCACAACCATGTCCTCCTTCTTCAACACCGTCAACCGCTTTATCTCCCGTCTCGACTCCGACCCCTTGGCCGCAGCCCAAAGCGGCGGCAACAAGGCTAATTCGCAAAACAATTACGGCTTCCAAGTCCTCCGCAACACCTCCGCAGAAATCCCCGTAGAGCCCTGGTTCGACTTCATCATTGGAATCAATGGCCATAATATCGACAATCCGGATCCGCAGTTGTTTTTGACGGAGATACGGAATTGCGCGGGGAGTAATGTGAGTTTGGGAGTTTATGGGGCGAAGGGGAGTCAGATTCGGGAAGTCTATGTTACCATTCCTGCGGAAGGAGTGGCTCTGGGGTTGGCGTTGCAATGGAGTCCATTGAGTGTTGTGGATGATGTGTGGCATATTTTGGACGTGATGCCGAATTCGCCTGCTGATGTTGCTGGTCTTCTACCGTACAGCGACTACGTTGTCGGCAGTCCTGAGGGACCCTTGAGAGGTGACGCGGGGATTGGAGAGATTGTGGAGGCGTTCCTGAATAGGCCGCTGAGGTTGTTCGTGTACAACCAGGAGTATGATGTGACGAGGATGGTTACTATCACGCCGGCGAAGAGTTGGGGTGGTGATGGAGCGCTGGGTTGTACGTTGGGTTATGGGGCATTGCATAGAATTCCTGCGCCGTTGACGGAGCCTGCGCAGGCGCCGGGGGAGACGTTGTTTGAGGCCGGGCAAGGGCAGGAGGCGGCGATGTATCAGGCTCCGTCTGCTGGGGAGACGTATGGTGCTCCTGCGCCTGGCGCCGACTTTCTTGTGCCGGCGAACATGCCATTGACAGGACAAGGCACTACGCCGCCGCCACCAGCTGGAGGGCCTTCAAAGGGAGGGAAGGCGAAGAAGGCGAGGGCTAATTATGCTCCTGTTGCTGCGCTGGACGATTACTTCGCTGAAGGGGAGCAGAAGAGTCGTGAGTTGGAGGGCAATTCTACACCTAAGCCATCTGGAGATGGCCTACCGCCTCCACCACCGAAAGCAGGAGCTGGTCCGCCAAAGGCAGCTTCGCCAGCACCGCCAGCAGCTGAAGATGGCGAGAGGGACGATGAATCATGATGGCGATGTTTCAAGTCACGATGCGTCTTCTCGTCTGGACGAAAGGCCGACTCAATCGCGCAGCTACTGTGGTTCTGTATGGAGTCCGGCGAGTCACAGCTGTATTATGTGCTGAGTTAGCGCGACTATACGGATACTGGTGCAAGCAGCAACTTCGCGATCGATCTTTCTTGCATTTCTTGAGACATTAACATACAGACTCACGATTCGGTCAATCACACGTCACGAATACGGTACTATTGGCTTGTAGTCCACTTCGTGCACTTGTCCAAAACATTCCGACCTCAGACAGAAACGCTACGCGCATCTATTTTCGAAGTGTCAGGCATCATAAAGTCACATCGCTCCAGGACGGTGCTGACTAGCAAAATGCGTACCAGTGGCACTTTGTCGCCGCTGTCTCAAAAATCTTTCGATATTGCAATGACGTCGTTGCTTCACTCCACAGCTACATGTATGTCCTATTTTTAGGGACCCTGCAGATCTCTCGAAGTTTATCCGGACACCAAATTGTCACACGCTATACAAGTGCTCTTTAGCCGCAATGCGATACAATGGACTCGCCTTTTAGGAGGATTAAGCCTGAGCAGTGTGCAGTAGTGGTATCGGGATGCCGCGCCGAGCCTTACCGACGGCTGCCGGGCGACAGCTCTTGACACGGCGCCACCTCTCCACTTGCTACATTATGCCAAGGTTAATACGAGGTGTTGTATACACCAGAGCGTGCAGAGCACTGCAACACTCTCGTATTGTTCGGTCGATGGCTCCGGGTCAGTGGGTCTGATACCCTGCTGGTCGCCATAGTGGTTGCTATTCGCAGAGTGATGGGTACCAACGCTGCAGATCTTCGTAGAGTTGCATCGAAGCGATAGTAAGGTGAGGAAGTAGAAGAGATATAAGGACGAGTGAACTGCCCCCAGCACCATTTCTTCTCATCACTACAACACAACCACCTCAACTCAATACACCACACACTAGCCATCAACTTCCAAACCAACAACACTTCTTCCACAACCACCAAAACCACTATCAAGATGAATTCCTTCATCGTCGCCACCGCCCTCGCAGCAGGCCTCGTAGCCGGCTCTCCAGTGCCCCAAGCCGACACAACCACCACCTGCCGCTTCGGCGGCCTGGCCCTCCGCTCCGCCTCCCCAATCCACTATGGCCAAATCAACGCCAACGACGGCGCCTTCTACATCGGCAAAAACACCACAACCTATTGCCCCACCGACAACGAAGCCGTAGCTCCGAACTGCGCCACCGCAAATACCAACCAGACAATCTTCGACTTCACCGATGGTCAGAGCACCCTGTCTCTCGACACCATGGTCCCAGGCGGCCAGCAAGTCTACGTCACCGAAGGCGATGATGCAACGGGCCAGCTCGCGGGACAGTTGAAGTTCACGGCTGCGCATTCTGTTGCTACTAGTGGTCCGGCGCTGTATGATGGGTTCAGCATCGGCGACGATGAGGAGCTCCAGTTTGAGGGCAAGGATTGGTTCGCTTGCCCTATTGATGACTTCAACTCTGGGTATGGAATCTGGGCTGTGTCGCGAGTTGCGGGCAGTAACGCTGGGGCTGATTGTTTGAGTTTCACCTGGAGGGCTGTGCAGGTTGGTGATGAGACGAAGAGTGCGTACCAGTACCAGTAGGCGATTCGCAGGGGTTGCTGAGTTGATGGAGAGTGGGCTGTATAGTACTGGATGAAGATGATGGTGAGCATTGGCATCGCATTGCACGGCGAGCTTTTGGGGGGGTTTTCGGCATGGGATGATGGAGTTTGTAATAGTATAAATTTATGAAATAGTCCACAAGCGATGTTGCCCTATAGCGAATTCAACATTTCCTGTCCGCGCTTCAAGGACTTTTTGCACTGTGGTATCATATCCATGTTGTTCTCGATCCATACTCCTCGTGTAGACTAGTCGCCCTGCCTATAGCTTCGCTCCTTCAGTGATCTGCAGCTACTGTCGTAGACCGATTCACTGCCTGCGGCAGAAGAACGATTCCACCCACCTTCAGCGCAGCGATCCAAATGGCTTTCGCGTCGCCAACTTTGAAAGTGGAGTCAATCTGAGGCTCCAGCCATCTACCAAACTCTTCCGTCATATGGTCGACGGCCAGTGCCTTTGATAGCACCTTCTCAAATTCCCACGTCCTCTCCGCATGCATGTTCCAGCTGTGGCAATTGCGGAATGAGAAATGCTGCTTCATAACCGCAAGCCATAAGTCATTCTCGGACATTGAGTAGTCAGGTTTGAGCGCTATGCTCAGACTTCTGATCCTGGGGTCTTGGAGCATAGCAAAGATTCGGTCCCTCCTGTCGGTGCAGCCAGCTTCGAAGAAGGCCTGGAAGACGCGGTCGAAGATTGAGCCGGCGTCGTTGTCTCCTTGTTCTATACCGTTCTCGAGCCGAGCACTCCGAATGAAGGTCGCAACGCGAACCTCATTAGCGCAGAGACATTCTTTATTAGCCAGTTGATCGACGAGGCTTGCCAAGACTTGATGTGACCACTGAGCACGGGTACCGCACTTGAAAGCGACTCGGCCCGCCTGGGTGATTTCCGGGACAATCCAAGCTCTTGAGAAGTATTGTCGCGCCAAAATGTCCCTGATGGCGGGCTTCATCGATGGCTGTAAATGCGGGGGATATGCCCACTGACTGATACACTGGTGATATGCTGCATCGATTTGCTCGTTGCTGTCTCCAAGCCAGGCGATCACAGTAGAAGCGTTATTGAATATTCGCCACATCTGCTGCACTTGGGAGTTTCGTTCTTCAATGTCCTGCTGATCGATACAGATGGCATCGACCCAGAGAAGGCCGGGCCATCTCATCTCAAGCTCTTGTGGGAATATAATGCTCAGCAGGGCAGAGTGGAGGTTCTTGGTGATGATCAGGGGTTGCTTGTCAATCGTGATCCGCCTAAGATCGGCTGCTGCATCCCCCCAGCAGTAGGATAAAGCGTTGTAGGGCTCATCGTACTTCTGCACATCGGGAAGATATCGTGAAGTCACAAGCTCGAAGCGTAGATCATCAGCTGTGCTACCGACGCGCCACTTGAGCAGTCTGATCGTTTCAGGCTCGAGTGCCTCGTACTTGAATGCTGGCGGCGGCATATTCTTAGTAACACCGGTCTGAGCCCGAAGGTGTCCAAACTCCAAATTTCCACATTCACGTGCGCCTTCGATGCCCAGGATTTCCTCCATCTCGTAGGCGACGCTAGAGACCAGCTGTGCATAGGTCTGGCTGTGAGAGCGGCAGTCTTGATCGTCACATTATCTAGCGCGGACTTTCCTGGCTGAACTCCGACTTGAACCGGGGGTGACAGCTCCAGTTGGGAGGCTGTAGGTGTTCCGCGCTTCGTTGAATGGAGTGATAGACGACTCAGTATACTTAGCAATGTCGAAGAAGGTGGCATGATGCCGAAAGGCGAGATCGAGGTCCTGAGACGGGGCCGCAGCACCTCTAGCTGCAGTTCGAAACTCAAAAGTAGCCACAGAAGGCGAAGCTCAGCACAAGCAGCCAGAACGTCCGTTCTGTTCGGACAAATAATATGATTGGACTATGTCGATGTCGGCTACTTACCATCTCCACAGCCTTTTGCCAAGAAGGCAAACTGCTCGCAGCTCGCCTGGAACGGAGACATCTCTACTTCGCTGCGGCGCAAGCAAGAATTGCTGAAAGGGTGCGCAGCATATGTCCATGGCTTGGACGACGATCGATCCTCCGGAGCACAGCACGCGTTGCAAACATGATCGCAGAATCCATACACCTGGGCCTTGCGGGGCTTGATATGTGGTCATTGGCCATGCTCCAATTGATTTTGTCCAGGCGGTACATGCGTCTCTGCTTTGCTTTGAGATGCTCATACCGCTCAACAAGATTTAGCTTTCGAATCAGCTTTAAACCAAGTAAGAAGCATTCATATTCCAACAACATCTGGTGAGACCATGAACATGCCTCCAGTATTCAACACCGTGACCGCGCTGTGGCAACCGCTGGGTCGCCATTGAATGCCCATTCGCTCCAGTAGCCATATACCGAACTTCTCAGTGCCGAGCGCCACGCCCATAGCATGCGCTAGCCCAGATTCCAAGGTCTTCGCCCGCGTGGCCGAGAGAGAACCATTCGTGGTGAAGATTCGGGTCTGTGAACTGGCTCTTAAAATTAGTCACAGCCCTTTTACTGTCCAGGAGTAGTCGGCCTTCAGCCACAGCGCCGTTCGAAGAGCAATGGCTCGGGGATCGCTCAGTGTAGAAAGAACACTGTCTCTGGGATCAGAGCAGCTGCTGGAGACATAGGTCATCGGCATCGCGTTGAAACGGAACGAGTGTGGTTCCTTCACCGCGGGTCAATCAGTAAAGTGACGGAGCTGAGAGTACTGGAGGCCTCAGTGTGGGTTCCACCATTGATCGGAGATCATGGATAGCCATGTTTGTATAGCGCTTCGCAGGAAGTATGAATAGCCGCATCGGAGGTCGATTCTGTGCGCTTGCAAGCTCTCCGGGATGATCCAGGCCCTGGTGCGATATTTTCGAGATAAATGGATGCCATGCCTCGTCCAACAAGCGCCCCATTAACGACCGTCCGCTTCATTGTAAGCTCGGACCCAGACTTTGATCAAAGCCACAGTATCGTGTTCGCTAGGGTGAAGGTAAGATAACACACGAACAGCGCCGCTGAAGATGCGCCACATCTGCTGGGTACCTGGGCATTTTTCTCTCCCACGTCGTGTTGGTTGATGCATATGGCGTCAATCCAGTATGTATGGACAAGGCCTCGAGCAAATCCGCAGCGACTGCCAATGGCAGGCTGTTCACAGTGATCCGCTTGTGAATAGAGGCATCTCCCCCAGCAGTATGACAAAGCGTAATACTGAGTCTCTGGCTGCCTCCGACCATGATCGATCCGTGACTCGGGTCTATCCGGTGTCGGCGTTATTGGCCCAAATTTGACGACTTTGATCTCAGCTTCCTTCAGTGGCTCGTACCGGAACATGAGATCGTTGGCAACTTGGCTGAGCGGTGAGCACTTGGTAGGATGAGCCATGCTGGCTGCGGGGACGTTGGCAATTGCAGGAGGGTTGATCAGATTCCATGGGCTGGAAAGAGAGGTGGGCGTCTAGTACCACGGAGCTGAGGTGAGGACGCCATGCATGCGCCAGTGCCAAGGGTGTACGTCAATCTCTGCGTGCTTGGAGGTTCGCCTGTCGATACAGAATGTTGCTCCAGCGCGCAAAAGTGCTTCGCGCGAATTGGGGTTGTCCAGTAGTCAATGCACCAATGAGGATTATTGGGCTGTTACAGGGAAGCGTGTGCTCATACAATGTTCTAGTTTTCCAGACACCGACAACTCGGCCGTTCGCTAATACGCTGCCAAGATAACCATTATGCCATCCCGAAGCACTACCTCCCTCACGCCTTCCTCCTTGTCCGCAACGTCCTCTGCCCTTCGACGTGCACGCCCTTACTGCCGTCGGCGAGCGTCACCCTCTGCGTATCGATGTCCTCACTGCTCGCAATTGTACCATCCATTGCTGCCTCGGCCCTTTCTCTGGCGGCCCTAACGCTACCCTTGCCACTA
Source organism: Dothistroma pini CBS 116487 (assembly GCA_002116355.1). Classification (NCBI taxonomy): domain Eukaryota; kingdom Fungi; phylum Ascomycota; class Dothideomycetes; order Mycosphaerellales; family Mycosphaerellaceae; genus Dothistroma; species Dothistroma pini. Next base: position 22,442 of record MWSO01000223.1, read on the forward strand.
GAGTTGATGGTCTGTCCTGCGTTTGGAACAAGCCTTTGCGCAGCGCTTGTGTTGTAGGCCTTCTCCTTCTTGACGTTCTCTTTTGGCTCGTAGCCCGAGTACTCCTCGCCAATGCCTTTTGTGCCAAGTGGTGGGTCGAACCTCTTTCGGATGGTCGCGAGCATCTTGCCGAACCAGAAGATGTTGAGTGAGTTCAGTGTCAGGTTGCTTGCGAGGTAGACAATGCCGAGCCAGATCGGGACCTTATAACCTCCAGCGAATGCCAGCCTCTGACCTTGCTCGTCTCCATAGATGCTCAGTAAGTCATCGGCAGAGTAATGCTTGGGCGCTCCAGTCTCATTGTTCGAGATGGTAGTGCTCCCCGATTGAATCGCGTGGAAGATGTCGTAGAAGACCCAGAAAGAGCTGATGTTACCCCAGACTAGCCTGCATGCGAAAAAAGTGCCAGTGAGGAAAGCTCCATTGATAGCCTGGTAGATCGACCCGGTGAGTTCGAGCTTATCGCAGAACCAGTGGATATTCAGGAACGGGCTGCTCAATTCGTACAGTAGGAAGATTGGCGCATAGAAGTAGATGAATGGCCTGTAGCCCAGAGCAAAGACGCTGAAAGCTGAGATAGCATGGGCGAGCATCCCCCAGCCGAAGATGTCAAGGTGCCAGGCGCATTTATAGAAGTCCCACATGAAATAGCCCAGTGCGAAAGACTGGCACAGGCCGGAGACGCCAGTGTATTCCCAGATCCTCTCTTCCCATCTTCGACGTGGTCGGAGTGATGCCCGCTCTTGGTCGTAGAAGATCACGTACAGTGACAATGCGCTGATCAGCACCGACTGGAAGAACGACACGACATGCACATCCCAATTCAGTCGGGTCCGCTTGTTCAGCTTGTTGTATGTGCCCGGGACAAGCCGGCTGGAGAGTACCGGTGAGACGACGGTATCGATGAAGATGTACAGGCCGAACGCGAACAGGACTTCATGGGCGTGCAACGCCAGAGAAGGCAGGCCCAAGGGATCGGCAATGGGTTTGACCAGCTCGATGAGGGCCTTCGGAGGAGCGATGGGGAACGGGTCCTTCATGGTGAGTGTTGGGGATGTAAGGATACGGCTGTTGTTGGAGGTCACCGCATGGTAGCAAATTGTGGGTAAAATGGGCTCGGAGAGGAGTTTGGTCGTGTGGTCGCATGTATATGGAACAATCCGTCATAAGGTCCTCGGCGTCGTTATCGTATCAACCGGTTACTGACCCGGCCGAGGATCGGATACGGGCAAGCACATTTGGCCGGTGTCAGAATGCTGTGCTCGGTCGCGCCTGCTAAGCGAGGAAAGCGAGCTTCTGGAAAAATAGTAAGGTGGGTAGGCACGACATCAACCAGGGAGCGACGAACACAACACACACACTCTCTCAAGCAGGAACAATCATCTTTGAAGACCGGATAGTTCATATTGTCCGAACCGACGCCACGTATCCGACGAAACGCGCATTGAGCGCTCCAACACCGCACAGATGCAGGCCCCAGTGGTGGTTATGAGTATGCGCGTGGAAACATCACTTACCAACACCTGCTAATGTGCTTGATAGACACGCAGACCGGCGATCGCAAGACCGGCAGACAAGCGCAACTCTCCAATATCACCGCAGCAAAGACCGTCGCCGACATCATCCGATCATGTTTGGGACCAAAGGCCATGCTGAAGATGCTGTTGGATCCTATGGGCGGGATTGTGCTAACGAACGACGGACACGCCATTCTCCGAGAGATCGAAGTCGCCCATCCGGCAGCCAAGAGCATGATTGAGCTGGCACGAACGCAGGATGAGGAGGTGGGAGATGGAACAACGACTGTCATTATCCTTGCTGGAGAGATCCTTGCCCTGTCACTACCACAACTTGAGCGCAATATCCACCCAGTCGTCATCATTCAGGCTTTCAAGCGAGCACTGAACGACGCTCTCAAGGTCATCCAGGATGTCTCGATACCCGTCGACATCAACGACAACGAAGTCATGCGCAACCTCATTTCCACATCCATCGGCACCAAGTTCACATCTCGCTACTCGGATCTCATGTGCGATCTTGCGTTACAAGCGGTGCGCACAGTCAGCCACGATGCAGGAGGCGGCAAGAAGGAGGTGGACATCAAGAGATATGCTCGGGTGGAAAAGGTGCCTGGTGGAGAGATCGAGGACAGCACAGTGCTGGACGGTGTTATGCTGAACAAGGATATCACACACCCGAAGATGAGGCGGCGGATAGAGAATCCACGGATTGTCCTCCTCGACTGCACATTGGAGTACAAGAAGGGAGAATCGCAAACAAACATCGAAATCAGCAAAGAAGAGGACTGGAACCGCATCTTACAGATCGAGGAGGAGCAGGTGAAGGCCATGTGTGACGCGATTCTTGCCGTCAAGCCAGATATCGTCATCACAGAGAAGGGTGTATCCGACCTGGCACAACACTTCCTCGTCAAGCACAACGTCACTGCATTGCGGAGAGTGCGAAAGACCGACAACAACCGTATTGCACGAGCCACCGGCGCAACCATCGTCAACTCCGTCTACGACCTCACAGAGCGCGGTGTAGGCACACAATGCGGTCTGTTCGAGATTGAGAAGATTGGCGACGAGTACTTCACATTCCTCACAAAGTGCAAGAACCCTAAGGCCTGCACCATCCTCCTCCGCGGACCATCGAAGGACATCCTGAACGAGATCGACCGAAATCTGCTTGACGCGATGAGCGTGGCGAGGAACGTCATTTTCCACCCCTACCTGTCGCCTGGTGGCGGTGCTACAGAGATGGCAGTCGCCGTGCGGTTATCACAGAATGCGAAGGGCGTTGAGGGCGTGCAACAGTGGCCGTACAAAGCTATCGCGGATGCCATGGAGGTCATCCCTCGGACGCTCATCCAGAATGCTGGCGCATCACCCATCAGAATCTTGACACAACTGCGAGCCAAGCACAGCGAAGGTGGTTCAACATTCGGCATCGATGGCGATGCCGGAAAGGTGGTGGACATGAAGGACTTTGGGATCTGGGAGCCACAGGCGATCAAGCTGCAAAGTGTCAAGACTGCCATCGAGAGCGCTTGCTTGTTGTTGCGCGTGGACGACATTGTCGGCGCGAAGCAGGCGAAGACTGGCGGTGGTGGCATGGGGGGTGATGACTAGATGTGACCATCTCAACGACTGTCAAGATGACTATGCAGACTTCGTAGATGCACAAAAGACGTCTACGTTTCTGGCCGCCTGGCATGGCATTCTCGGCACTGCCGAGACCTCAACAAGCAAGACTTGCGTGCTAGTGAACGGTCTGCGCCACCATCCCGAACGATCGAAATATCTGTGGAGTGGGTTCACGGCCCGATCAAACGAGTTCTCTCTATATCGGCTACTGCAAGCACGACATTGACTGGGGTGCCCGAGCCCACACACTAACAGCCTTGGCCTCCATCGCCAGATCCTTGTACCTGAAGATCGGTCCTCCACCTTACGTCAAACATCGCTAGAGCTGTACGGCTTCACGTCGGTGAGCTCGAGTCGAGGTGAACGTGTACCGCATGGCAATGATGGCCCACGGCTGGCGGTGCCGGCCCCACGGGCGAGGTCGTTAGGCGAGATGGTGTCAATCAGCATGTTCCTGCAGCAATATTGTTTGGTAATGGCGCGAAGAACGGCGGTCCTCATAAATTCCTCTGGTCGCCGGCCTCTGCCAGGATAGTCCGATTCTGCTGCTTCGTCAAGACAGATCGAGCAAGATGAAGGTATCCGCGGCCGGTGCTGGAGCCTTGCTCTCGCTGGCTTCAAGTGCCAGTGCATTGAGCTACACCAACGCGTCGGAGGGGCATCTTTATGGCCAGAGTCCTCCAGTCTACCCAACTCGTAAGCACAGCAGCATCGACCAAACACCAGGAAGCTAACAATGCTAGCTGAGGGCAATGGCGGCGTCGACGCCTCGTGGCAAGATGCCTACACAAAAGCCCGCTCATTGGTCGAGCAGATGACTCTCATTGAGAAAGTCAACATGACCAGAGGCCACACTGGAGTATGCGCCGGCAATACCCCCAACATCACCCGTCTCGGCATCAAGGCTCTGTGCTTCTCTGATGCACCAGACGGTATTAGAGGGCAGGAGTTTGTCTCGTCCTTCCCAGCTCAGCTCACAGTCGGAGCTACTTTCGATCGCGACCTGATGTACCGCTACGGTGTAGCGCTCGGCGAAGAATACCGCGGCAAGGGCATCAATGTTGCACTCCTTCCGGTTGCCGGACCTCTTGGCCGCAAAGCTCGCGGTGGGCGTAATTGGGAGGGGTTTGGAGCTGATCCATTCCTTTCATCCATCGGCATGGGCGCTGTCACTACTGGTTTGCAAGAGCAAGGTGTTATTGCAACGATGAAGCATTGGCTTCTGAACGAGCAAGAGTGGCGACGTAATCCTGGCATTCCCACGGATATTGGCGAGTCAATGTCATCGAATGCGGATGATCGTACGATTCATGAGCTTTATGCTTTCCCATTCATGGACTCGCTCAAGGCTGGTGCGGCTGCTGCTATGTGCTCGTACCAGAGGGTGAACAACAGCTATGCATGTCAAAACAGCAAGCTTCTGAATGGTATCTTGAAGACCGAGCTGGGTTTCCAGGGCTTTGTCACTTCGGATTGGGCTGCTCAGCACGCAGGTGTGGCAACTGCAAACGCTGGTCTGGATCTGGTGATGCCTGATGGAGGATATTGGGGCGACAACTTGACACAGGCTGTGACGAACGGATCTGTCGCAGAAAGCCGTCTAGATGCTATGGTCACCCGTATCCTGGCGGCGTGGTATCATCTTGGTCAGGATAAAGACTACCCGGAACTTGGTGTCTACAACTACGATCAACAGCATGCTATCATTGATGTACGTGGTGACCACGCGTCGCTCATTCGCGAGATTGGTGCTGCTGGTGCGGTGCTGGTCAAGAACGAGAAGAACGCCCTGCCACTTCAGAGCCCCCGCTTCCTCAACATCTACGGATATGATGCAAAGGGCGCAGACTCACCATGGACTACGCCAGCTCGATATGGGGGCGGGTACGACGTCAACTTCGGCTGGGTGACCTTCAATGGCACGCTTGTAACAGGCGGTGGTTCTGGATCCAACACGCCATGTTACCTCATCAGTCCGTTCGACGCGATACAGAAACGAGTAATCGAAGACCGTGGCACGGTTCGCTGGGACTTTGCAAGCATCAATCCCACAGTCTACGCCAACGCCGATGCTTGCCTTGTCTTTATCAACGCCTACGCCTCGGAATCCTTCGACCGCACAACCCTCGCCGACGACTGGAGCGACCAGCTCGTTAAGAACGTAGCGATTAACTGCTCCAACACGATTGTCGTGATCCATTCCGCCGGGACGCGCGTTGTAGATGAATGGATCGATCACACGAACGTTACAGCCGTAATTTACGGTCTCCTTCCGGGTCAAGAGACTGGTAACTCCATCGTCGATATCCTCTACGGCGACGTCTCTCCCTCTGGCCGATTACCTTTCACAGTTGCCAGAAAAGAGAAGGACCACGGCCACTTACTCAACTCCACGATCAGCTCCGGTCCCTTCCCGCAGGACAACTTCACCGAAGGTCTGTATATCGATTATCGTCACTTCGACAAGTACAACATCACACCCCGTTATCCATTCGGCCACGGTCTTTCATACAGTAACTTCTCTTACTCCGACCTCGCCATCACTCAAACTTCCAATGCCACGACCGAATATCCCGCCATCTCCTCTCCCATCCCCCAAGGCGGCCACGCCGCGCTTTGGGACGTTATCGTGGAGGTCTCCATCAACGTGACCAACATAGGCGCTGTCGCTGCCGCAGAGGTGCCGCAGCTGTACATAGAAATTCCAGATGCACCGAAGCAACAACTCAGGGGTTTTGAGAGAGTCAAGCTCGATGTCGGGGAGACGAAGACTGCGACGTTTGAGTTGAAGAGAAGGGATTTGAGTATTTGGGATGTGGTGGCTCAGGGGTGGAAGTTGCAGAGGGGAGCATATCATGTGAGGGTCGGGGGGAGTAGTAGGGATGTCAAGGTGAGGGGGAGCTTTGAGCTATCAGAGTAGGTGAGGGTAGGGGAATGGGTACGAAGGGTATAGCATACGGTCTTATGGTCAGCGGTACGTACAAGAAGGGCTACGTAGGGTACAGATTATATAAGGTGAAAAGTCACTCAAAGGGAAAACTGTACGTAGGGCATAACTCTCGAGGACGATTAAAGTGGTATAGGCAAGCGCAATCCTGGAGACCTTTACGCGCCAAGCTTCGAGATATCAACGTTACATGCAATCGATACACTTGAGCCTATCCAATCAAGCCACACCACTGAATCACACCTGCCGGCTGCACAACGTCATTCAACCTCGTCGTTATCTCAATGAGACGTTCTCTCACCCCGAATCTCACCATGCATCTGCACACTTCCACGCCACACAGGTACTACCCGCGCCGCGAGCTTCCTTCCCCCATTCTGCCTGTCTGGTTCCCAGGGCTGCGCCTCATCTTGCGCAACATCCAGGAGCCACTGGAAGGAGAGTTACGTACGTTTGAATTCAGTCACATAAAACATATCTGATACGTGTGATGCAGTGTTGTAGTGACTTACCGCCAAGAACATATGTCGTAAAGCCGCCGCGTTGGAAGATCGCGAGCGGATCAGATCTTGCGGCAGCATGACTCTTTCCCTGTCCGGACACTGTGTACCCTCAGCTGGAGTGTGCTCGTCATCAACGGAAGGAATTTCGGTAGTTTGAATTTATGCTGATCTTGTCGGTCGTTGATTTACGCTGACCTTGCCTGGCTGGCTGGCTCGCTTGTAGTCGTCTGTAAAGGCTGCTGCAGCGGCGACCATGCCCATCACCTACGATTCATCCTCGATGTGCTCGAATCGATCTTCCGCCGCAGCTTAGACCACAGGATTCTCAATCCAGACAACAATTGCTTTCAGACTGGTCGAGAGTCAGCAATGGAGCGAAACTTTGAGTGGACTTTGACCGAGCCGCTCGAACAGAATGAAAAGCCTCTCGGCCTCGCGTTGCTTCTCATCGTCATCGGTCCATTTCTGCTCTTCAGACTCTGCTTCTGCCCTTCGCGTTTGGCGCGTCATGGGGGTTAATATTCTCGTTATCCTACGCGTTTGTGAACAGATTGTCAAAGCCTTTCGTGATTGAGAAGGAAGGGGAGACTAGATTCATGGTCATATCCTACGTTCGCAACAAGCCGGTCAGGGTCATTGCCACACAACTCGAGGAACAGCTTCGCCAGGAACACTTTGAGTTCCAGTCGTGATGCTTCGGTAGCAACTTTGATCAGAAGGTGGGGACGGGTTTGGCCCTGTCCGAGCTCTGGTAAGCGATCTGAGTCCGACGGTAAGAGTTTGAGTGTTAGATGCTTGTCGCAGCTCCGAGTCACACACATGAGCGAGGGAGTAAAGCAACTTGATGGGCGGCAGGACGATCGTCTCGAAGTCTTGATCGTCTCCTTGCGTCTGAAGAGCGCGGAACAGGGCAGTAGCGACTATCTCTACGGGAGGCGTTGAGATGAGCTGGCTGTTGGGAGGGAAAGCGTTGCTTTGGGAGAGCGAGACTCCGCTTGCGTGCAACGAGCAGCGATGGAGGCTGCAGAGGCGGCGAAAGGATGGGCGCCCTAGCGAGAAGCTCTAGCATCGACTCCTGCGACTGGATGAACACGTGCAGACGTGAGAACTGTTCACACTTAGTGGCAAGGGTGGTGAGGAAGAGGAGGCTGGCGCTCAGTAAAGACGCGGGATTGATAGGCAATTGCGTCGTAGCTTTCGCTTCACGGGCGATAGTCTGTGTGGGTTGTAAGTATTAGTCCCTGCTACTGGTAGAACGGTAGACCCTGGAGTATTACTTGATGAACTGCGGCCATCAAGCTTTGATCTTCCAGCCATTGAGCGTAGTCAAAGGTGGTGTCTCCTAAAATACAGAGCATCAGCAGGGCGATTGCCGCTGTGTCAGCGTCAGCGTCAGCATCAGCATCAGAGCGCTGGAAGCATGTCCGTTCAAAATGTGTACGACACGAGCCTCATGGTGGAGTGTGACTCTGACCGTGATAAGCATCATGGTCTGTTTGGGACATTGAGCGTCAACAAAGACCTGCCGCGCCGATGGCACAAGATATAACATGTTGTGCAAACACTGTAGCGCTGTCGTCTTAACACTCCGGCTCACATCGTCCGGGTAATCCTGCGCCCAGTGACCCAGAGTCGCCCACGGCAAGGTCGCGGTCCGCCGACTTCAGTGCTCCATTCTTTTTGGTGAGCCGGTGAACCTGTAACAGCAGCTGCTGCACCTGCGCTGTCTGTATCGCATCGCCTTCCAAAGCGTGCAGCTCATGCACGATCGGATGCATGTTGGCTATTGATACAAGGAGCAGTTGTCTAAGAAACTTTCCTTGTGCGGGACTGAAAGTCGTCTCTGATGCTGGCAGCGATGAATGTTTACTCGGTATGTTTGCTTGCGATGCGGATGTCGGCGCGTGTCGTATCAAGACTACCCCCTGAAACCGAGCTTCAAGTTCCCGAGGCCTCCGACCGTATATAACTACGTGTATCTCTCATTCCCTTTGCCGTTCGCAGATAGTACAAGTTTCTATATTCTTGCTAGATCCTAATGGTTGCGATAATTTGAAGCGAATACCCCTTTCGGGAAGTAATCACGTCAAATTTCGACTTTCGAGGATCGACTGCTCGAGGTCTTCTACTACGAACTACCGCTGGAGCGTTCCATAGATGGTATAAACAGTGTTGTTCTAATTCAAGAGGTCAGCGTACAGATGCTGTGTTCTGACGGCCCTTTGGTGGTACATGCCTAACAGAGCATATAACCTGTATCTAACTCGCCGCGTAGCGGGGATGCCTTCCAGTGCGGCGCCCTCGTTGCGTGAATGTCGAAGCATCCTTATTGTTAGGAGCCGAATAGAGAGGAAAGCTTCGCATAAGAGCGTTTATAACGGCTTATTTGATTTGGCGACTTGAGCTGTCATATGCTCATCGGGCTGAGTATTATTCCCACCTGCTCTGGTCATATCGATCACAGTTGTAAAAGCGGCTCTCACCCGTCTCAAGGGCAAGTCCCCAAGTCGTCGTTGTCCAGACAGATTTTCGGCAGACTTCAGAGACAATGCTCTCATTGCTGAGGGCAAAGACAATTCCCCTATCGAAGTGCTGTCGTCGGCGCGCGCCACGGTATCGTGCATCGAGATGTGAATCATCCAGCCCAGGTCATCGTCATCTGTGTGCAGTGTTGTGGATGATTCTGACGTTCCTCGCTGCGCAGAACTATTGTGCTGACTGACCAACATCCGCTCAGCATGCAGGTAGATCCAAGTTCCGTGGCGACGAATCTCGACGGTGCGTGTGCCGTCACACGGTGGCAGGGAAATGATATCTTTCGGATCGACCGCGGAAACATAGCCATCGGGCCTTGGACAGCGGGACTCATTCGCCCAGTAGAGGCGGAATGTTGAGTCGGATCCGACTTGGCGACAGAACTGGCCAAAGTACAATGTTTGCAATTCGAAGAAACCACCAATACTGACTTGAAGGAAGCCTTGACAGAATTGTCGGGGTCCGGTGGCTCGCAAGGAGACAGACCGAGTACCACGTGGGGATAGATCCAGTCGTGGTCGACAGTCCGTAATACTCAAGTCGCGGTCGCACATGAAACCAAGCTTTAGGACGTGCGACGGACTTTCTCGAAGTAGTATAAGATTTTTCAATGGTAGATCAGGCTCGCGGGCGGTGTCGGCACGTATAGTGTAAAGTGACGTTCCTCTAGACACCTGGCAGATGACATCGGATTCTGATTGTAGCGCGGTGGCTCTCAGCTGGCCGTGCTTTTGAAGCTTCAGGAAGACCGACGGTGCACGGTATGCCCCTTTTGTCTGATCGCGGCAGTTCAGTCTGGCCAGAAGGAAGCCACCCTCGTCGCGCACAGGTAGGCAAACTCGCAGACCTTTGTTGCTCAGATCAAAGGAGTCGGCAGATAGCGGGTCTGATGACCCAGTGATGTGTTGAAGACCTTCGAAACATCGTATGGTGGGAGCGAAGAGGGCTCCACGGCCACTGGTCAGATCTGAGGTTGAGGTACGCCAAGCAAGGAGTGAGTGGTCGGAAGACACCTTGATAATCTCCTCTTGCAGTCGATTGAAAGCTCTATCGCCTTCTCCATACAGCATTGGCATGTTGACATTGAAGATACCTGCACGCGGTCAGCAGTGATCATATCATGCCTGCATGAGCTGGTCACCTAATAGTGAGTAGGCGGAGTCCTCTATCCTAGTTGTCTGTCGAGTCGCTGCCCAAGACATCCTGGCAGCGACGCTTACAGATGCTACGATGTGGCGAGATGTAAGCACGTCGACCGGAATGCTTGTAATATCCGCAATAGCAGGAGCCATGTCGGCTTTGGTGCTAATACGCCCCCATCTACAGTCGAAGAACGTGACTGTGTTCGGTGCGATCAGTTCTTGAAGCGTCCAGCCCCGGGTGAACCATCTTGCACCGCCTTGTCTCAGGGGTCTAGAGTGCTTGACATCGGACAGAATGTTCGATCCCGGCACATCTACGACGTGAGGTTCCTCGTAGATGTCACTGAAAGTCTCGTACTCGGTCTTGTCAACCAGCTTGACGTCGGCAAGATGTGCATAGCATTCGATGCTGTCGTAGTACCAGCGATACATGGAATTGATCGCCTCGGACAGCTCGGCGCTACTGTCTTTGTTGATACAGCAGGTGTCGATCCACACGTATGGGTAACCGTCGCGACAGGCTTGTTCACAGCACTTCTCTATCTTGCTGACACCGGCCTTGGTTCTGGCGTGCCTGAGGCTCTCGCCGCTCATATCCTGAAAGGTCACCTCATCGCTGCCCCAGGTATGTGATAGAATCGCGTACCGTACTGCCACAGCTTCGCGATCGTCGTTGAATTGGACCAGCCGAAGAGTCTTAGCATCCAGGAGTCGCATGACCCAGATCTGCAGCGGCACGATGTATGCGTTAAGCGGCGGAAGAATGCCCTGTCCAGTGCAGCAACCTGGGATCAAATGTAAGTGCTGCATTCGGGGGACAGCTGAAAGCTTGCCGCCTGCGCGATGTACGGCTGGCGTCGCTTGTGCATGCATGATGCACGGGGGCGGGGCCAGTGGTTCAGCTGATGTTCATAATCATCACACCATTGTTCGTTTACCGGTACGTTCTTGTCGAAGACTGATGGCCGTTTTCTTGAACAACGAATGTGTCGAAATGAGTGCTGAAGGCGTCGAAATGCTCATAAGATAACCCATCAGTGTTCGATATTCCCAGCTCTGAGGCGCAGAGAGGCCACATAGCTAATCTTTCGCGGAGGGTTGCGACGCATCACGGCAGACAGGCATTGTCGATCGTGTTGGAGTCGAGGTGATGACATGGCCTCATAAATGATCCATCGCGGCCACGGTTTGCGAGGAGGCGCGACATCCAGCAATGCCTGCAGCTGCAGCCGCATTGCCTCAACGACTGGACAAGTATTCCTGCGATGATCGCCAGTTACGGCTACTGGCCTTTGACCCTGTACGTTGTCGATACGAGTGAAAGATGGGAAGACGTGTTGTGTGACTTGTGAGCTTTGAAGATGGACATGTTGGCATATTGAATCTCGCTTTCGCATTCGGCTCTCGGCAAGCAGTGGAGAGGTGATCTGGGAGCTTCTTTTGTGCTCGAGCTAGTTCTATTGCTGGACTGCAGCACGTCCAAAGTATTGTACACTAACTCCAAATCAAAGTCATTGGCATTGTCGTCTGCGAAGTTGACAGGCCTGCAAATCTGTCATGAAGCGATAGTACAGTACAGCAACACTCGACACAAGACAAACCTGATTGCCTGAAACTGGTCCAGCAGCACAACCATGTCAATCGCAGGTCCGCGCGGGCCACCAAAACGCAGCCCAACGGTACTGGTAAGTAGACTCAACGAGATGCATCTGGCGGACAATGGCTATGGTGCTGAGCCCTCCTCAGGTCACAGATGCTCGCGACACGAGGGATAATCGACCTCAACCCCAGCGACCGCAACCACAGCGCGCTGGAACGCGCATAATATCAGTCGACAATGTCCTCCAATACGCCAGTGAAATCCCTTCAGCGCAACGACGAGCTCCGCCGGGTGTGAGACCATCCCATCACAGTCGAACACCATCTGGACGACATCCTCTAGACCCGAAGCTGAGTGGCAGGGGAGTGCCATTGACTGCGGCGCATATCCCGACCAGGAGTAGCAAGACGAGCGAAAAGTTGGTGTTGCTGCCTGAGACGGAGGAAGAGCCGGACTCGCCTGAAGAGGATGAGGATCGAGCACCGCCAACAGATGAGGAGCTGAAGAGAAGACGAAAAGGCGGCAAGAGTGAGGCAGAGCGTCTACCCAAGAGTCAAAGAGTTACAGACCCGCAGCTGGCGAGAGTTACGGCATATTGCACAGCGCAGAGTTACAAACTGAAGAGCACAGCTCAATTCGTGAGGGAACAGCATGGTGCCAAAGCAAAGCTGTACGACGATTGCTTGTATTGCGTGTACCAGCTACCTCTACTAGGAGGCAGTGACGGGTATCGCGTGCGAAGCAGTCCGGTCGTGAAGCATCCTGGCGGAAGAAGTGTATTGGACGAACAGATTGAGGCCAACGAGAGGAGGCAGTACCGCGAAGGGTGGGGCGAGGAGAGTGAGGAGTACTCTGTTCGAGGCAATGCGTCCCCGTACGATGGCACGCCGCACAATGGGACACCGCCGCAAGAAGTGGAGCAGAAGGATTTCGAAGAAGCACTCTCCACGAATGGCGTAAGCGATAGCTGGGACCTGGAACGAGAAGCAGGCAGGAGAGAAAGCAGCGACTCATCAGCTTTCAGCTTCCCGTCACCTCACGCCGGCGTGGCGCCCAATGCGCACACCGTCGCCGAACTCTTCATCTTCAGCTACGGCGTGGCAGTGCTCTGGAACTTCACATCCAACCAAGAAAAGGACCTCCTCGCCGACATGACCTTCTCCGCACAATCCGTCATGCCCTCAGGCAAGCAACAAGCACAGCACCTCTCACAGAAAGCCGCCGCCCTCGCACCAGCCTCGGCTCTACCACTCATGACTCGACCGCTAGACGAAAGCGACTTCGAGACGGAAGAGTTCCACTTCCAATACGACAGCACAGCAGAGAAGCCACGGATATACAACGACATGATCACCTTACGGACGAGTGATCATATGGTAAAGCTGGCCATGTCGCACGCCATTGCACAGAGTACGAAACTATCTTTCTTCGAGGAGAAGATGCAGAAGACAATGAGCGAAGCACAGTACGTTCCACGGCAACTCGCGTTAGAAGGCAGTCTCGGCATGGACCGAAAAGAGATCGTCGGTTTGGTAGGGAGGCTCTTTGAGGGGAGAGTAGAGGTCAATCTCTGTAAGTCCCTATCCCTCACCCCGATTTTCCCCTTCACTAACACGTCCTCTCTTCAGCATCAAACATGCTCGACACCCCCAATTTCTTCTGGGACGCCGAACCCACGTTGCATCCCCTCTACGACGCAGTCCGCGAATATCTCGAAATCAAACCTCGAATCCAAGTCCTCAATGAGCGATGTCGTGTCTTCTTGGATCTCGCGGAGATCTTATCAGACTCCATCGCAGACGTCAAAATGACTAGGATCACCTGGATCATCATCATCTTGATCGTCTTGAGTATTATTGTCACTTTGTCAGAAGTGTTTCTCCGTTTCGGATTATTGGCAAACGGGGCGAAGAAGGAGAAGGCGGGTGCTGCGTTACTTGCGGCGGGGGTGGGGATTGATAGTGGGAGGGTGCTGGTGGAGCTATGATGTGAGAAGAGTTAGAAGCTTCTTACTGGTCACGATTTGGAGGTTTGGGGGCATCACGACATACCATTCTGATGGAGAGCCACCAACCTCATCGCAGCCAATGATATAGAGGGGCTTGAGAACATGTGTCGCGAGGCCTGGTTTACGAGGCTGTTGGTCATTCAGGAACTGGCGCTAGCTTCCAAGAACACGTGCTACTGGGGTGATGCGTTTTTGCCGCTGGTTCGAGGCCGTTTTGGTAGCTTACATTGTAACATTGACAAACCATCCAGGATCACGCATGCCGTCTAAAGTCTATGAAATATCGCGTATGTGTGATTTCCTTTACCTGTACGTACCTACACAAAACACCGCGACGGCGGCGCGATGGGCTGGACAGATCTGTACAGCGTAGCAACGAGACTCTCAGCAACAGAGCGCTGTGACCACGTCGACGCGCTCTTGGGCCTGGTGCAAGCGAGTGACTATCCGGGTCGATCACTGCCACGTCTGATCACACCGACGTACCAAAAGCCTATCGAAGAAGTCTTCCACGATACTACGAGACACCTGTTGTAGACTGAGGACGACTATTTGATGCGATACATCTTGCACGAACATGAGTATGATATGACTCAGGTCGGTAGAGCATCTTGGTGCCTTCCGCGGGACCATGAGACCAGCTCCCCACAGGATCCCGACCGCGCAGGCCGACCGCAAGATGGGCAGGATACACAGCAAGAGAAGCTTGGTCTGGAGATTGACGGGAAATGATGACTTGAATGTGCTCCGAGTTCGGGGTTTGCCAAAGGTGCTCGGAACTGTCGGCCAGATAACAGGCCCATTCAGCATTTCGCAGCTGGAAGATGTTCGGACAGTCAACGCCTCGGTGGATAACGTCCGTCGCGTCGCTCACGATCATATCAACTCTTCGTGGTGCCACGATTTCGACCAGCGGACAGCTTTTCTACCCACCTGCGGGTACTTTGGACTACGGGGACTACGGCTCTAAGGTGGTCTTTAAAGACCTAGCACAGCTGTTCCCAAGGCGTGGCTCAGCTTTTGGGTAAGCTTTCAGGCAGATACTGCGAATGAGCTCGGTGAGCTTGGCCAGCGTTTACATCTCCTATTTATTCGCACCGCCAAGGATCGGACCTTCTTTGCTACGGATACTGGGCATATCACCTTTGGACTTGAGCTTACATGCAGGGGTGACGTTGCTTTCATTATGCTTGGTGGCGAAGTGGTGCACATTCTCCGGCCAGTGGGAAACTCCTTCCTATATGTAGGAGCCGCCTAGGTATATGGCATGATGGATGGCGAAGATTTGGATCTGGGATTGGAGCCGGAGTGGGTGGATATCAGATGAAATTGCGCCACCGAAACGCTTAGGATATCATTGATGAACAGGGCGTGCGTTCTGGAGATACCGTAGACAGTGAGCCAGTACATCGATCGCGTCGAGCTGAGATGAAGCTGGATCTGTGAATTTCCCTCGAAATGAGCAGCGGTCTTGCCGTCTTGAGGAGTCGTGTGCCTCCGTACGCTGGTGCCAACACAATAACATGGAGTCCAGGCTGACTGACCCCGACTTTTGACCCGACCTACGTGTTGGAGAGTTGCACGCTCAAGTCGTATCCTGCATCCCTGTACTCTACTGGACGTTGAGGTCTTTATATTGCCCTTATGTCCTTGAGCACAGTCTCTTAGCTAGGGGCCAGAGGAACTCTCATAAGTCAGTGCTTGTGGCGGGAAGAAGACTCGTGTGGCGGAGTGCGTGCTGACAAGGATCCATATAGGGTAGGCTATAAGGAAGAGTTGTAGTTACAGATCCTACGTATATTCGATTCTGAGTAGCTTTGGAGATCGGGGTCTAAAAGTTCGCGCTGGAGAACTTACCGACGAGCAGCGACGATTGCGATATATGCTATCCTTTTACGAAAGCGGCATAATCATTGCTTTGAAAGGTCTGTCGTAGGGTTGTCTAGAGCTCGTTGTGTCATCATTGTGAATGAAGTGGTGTAAAGCCGTCACATGCGGAGGTGAATGCCAAGACTTCTGGATCTCGGTCAGTCAACGCTACGAGACCGTTGCGGTTACTCACTGAAGCCAATAGAACATTATAACAGCCCGCGCAGTAGTAGTAGACCTGGTACGATTATAGAACGACGACTTTCATGGCTGGCGAAGCACTGCTGTCCAACTACTACGCCTAATGCGACATCACCGTTGAAGTTTCATCGGCTCATGCCGTTTCTCGCTCGACGCGTTTCCTCTGCTCCTTGTTCTTCGAGTGTGTGATACAGAATGGTCGAACAACCGTTTCCCTCGCACTCCATCGGCCTTCTTCTCAACCAGCTGCTGATGCTCAATCAGCCTGCGGCGGCTCCTCAATCACGATAGTGAGTCTACTCCCTGGCTTTGATCCAGGACTCTTGTAGTGGTTGGGGTCTTTGTTCTCCAGCCAAAGATAGATCTAGTCGTTCTCGATTACACATGGCGGCATGTCCCATCAGTTGCCCAGAAAGTGCCAGCTCGGTGCACGGTAGACCATATTTTCGTCATGGAGCTACATTGATACGGCACGGGCGCGGTCGAAGTAGTCCTGGACAGCGTTGGTGAGGTCTCGCAGCGATGAAGCACGAGGAAGTTTCACACGCTATTGCTAGTTACGAGCTTTCCGTTGGCCGATGATGCTGCAGACATCGAGCTTTCCCCGAGCAACGGCAATGTAGACGTTGTGATGATGGAACTGTGCACAAAGATACTGGTGATACCATGCGTGGAAAATTCTTGCGGCGAGTTCGTAGAGTCGAGTCTCTCGATGTTCGTGAGCTGTCTCTGCGGCGCCGATTCGTGCAGCTCGAGATACTAGAGGTCGTCGGTCAAGGTCTTGAGGACCTCAACCTCGCTGCATTACCACCTTCTCTGTTGTTACCATGATCGTCCATACGGGTGCTATGTGCCTCGCGAGTCCGTATATAGTGAATTGCCTAATGCGGAGCAAGTAGGCAACAGTGCATGAAGATTGTAGCATTCTCCGTGTCTGAGTAGTCGACAATTCCGCCGGATGTAGTGACCGCGAGGATCTTCAGTATCACGGCATGAAGCTGAAGTTTCAATATAGCTCTGGCATAAGCTTCACCTAAGCCTCGCGAGCAAGCCATTGAGCTTCGATCAGAAGGCACGTTCCAGCCATTTGACTTCGAAATAGACGAGCAGCTTCTCAATCGCATCCAGATCGATGAGGGCTAGGTTGGACAACTCCGCCAAGTCAAGATGGTTGACAGTGTGGCTTCCTTTGCGGGACTGGCCAGCACCCGCGATGGACTTCCGACGTGTTCACGATGAGGAAGGCCTGGTTTTATCCGTTGGATTCTGCGTGAACCGGCGAATCAAGTGGTCGGGCAGAGCCACAAGCATTAGAACTGCGGACTCGATTGACAACCAGTGAAATCTGCGTCGTGGCTCCTCTTCAGAGGGCAGCTGGATTTGGATCACGGCAAAGAAGCCGTCAATGCCCTGACTGGCGTGTCAAGCAGGAGAAGGAACTCTCGCCTCAGCAAGCTGAACCACCAGTCGGGTACAGGCTCAGTCGCAGCCACTCTTAGGTTATAGGTCTTCGATTCATCGAGGTCGAAGGAGGACAATGCACGGCAAAGCGCCACTAATATAGCGGCGCGGCTGCAGTGCGTTCAACCAAAAACTTCTGCGTCGTTCGCTCGAGGGCAACATAGCCAAGTAATCAACAGGAAGCCTGCTCGATGGCCTGAATGAATGGTTGAAGGGGGAGAGAAGCCCGACAGAGTGCCGTGAAGGTCAAGTACTGGAGGGTAATATCGTTGATTGATGAAGCCGTAGGGGTGCATTCATGTCGAACAGAGGAGGTCCTGCGTGGCCTGCCTCCAGGCGCTCGCGGTCAATTGATTAGCGGCAGGCATGCATGAACCAATGGCCTGGCAGTAAGACCTGATCCTGTAACATCAAAAGCGTCTGATAGCTAAAGGTGAATGAAAGGCCTGTCGTTGATGGAGGGATGCTTGCAATCCAGTAAAGTGTATTGGAAGTGAAGTACAAAGTACTGGAAGCGGGGTTCAAAGCTTAGCACGAATCGGGCGACACAATCAAATTTTCAAGGATCATGAAATTGCTCTCTCCCTCGCCCGACTTTGCTCAGCTGCCCAACAACACCTTCCATCAAATTTACACGCCCGACCATCGACAAGCTTACCCACCCGACGACTTCGACAGCATAGGACGCCGTAAAGTCTTTGGGATGGATCAATATCCCGCGCTCGACCTGGCGCAGTCCTCGCCGTACCCACAGGGCGAGAAGATTAGTGTCATCGTCGACAAGGACAAGTTTGTGCACACGCGCAATGCTGTAGGTGAAAGCTGTCTCACCTCCATCAACATGCGCCGCGACGTGCATTAAAATAGCAAGCGAGCGCTTCGAGCTGTGAAGATCCTTCGAGTGATACGACATCGTCTGAGCTACCAACGCTGCTACGCCCTGCTCACGACAGCAACGTCGCGGCGACGCGTTGCCACAAGTTCGTTATTCGCTGACATGCCTCCAGCTCACCAATGCCTTCGTCGGCCTCTCAGGCGCGATCGACGTTGCTGTCAAGGCCTATGTCGCCCACACCAACGCCGTCCTCGAGGAAGGCAGTACCCTTGACATCAGCTATCTGATGCAGCCTCTCACCAACATCAACAACGTCGCCCAGATCGCACAGCAAGTCCTTCAGAACGGGAACGGTGCCGCGCCCGTCCCCGGTAACGTCTGGCCAAATGGTCAGGTACCACAAGGCTTCAATGCAGACGGCACGAAGAAGAAGCGCCAGTATAAGCCGCGCGATCCAAACGCGCCGAAGCGTCCCTTGACGGCCTACTTCCGATACCTCCAAGAGATGCGTCCCAAGATTGCTGCAGAAGTCCAAGCCCGTGGACCGCCTGCGGACGGCAACAAAGCCGGTGATATCTCGAAGATTGCTACCGAGCGCTGGAACAGCCTCCCTGCCAACGAGCAGGCTCCATACCGCGCAGCATACAAGAAAGAGATGGTCAACTACGACGAGGCCGTGAAGCAATACAAAGCAATAGGCGGTGAGGTTGGTGATGGCGATGAGGATGCAGCTGCCGAAGATGACGACGAGGTACCTTCCCCTCCAGCAGGTCCAGTCACTGTCAAAGCAGGCGCGGACGAGGAAGAGGACGACGATGACGAAGAGTCTAGCGACGACAGTGATGAGTCGAGTGAGGCGGAATCTGACGAGGAGCCTGCCAAGCCTCCGCCGCCGCCGCCGGTGGTCAAGAAGACGCCCAAGCCGAAGAAGGCAACAGCCAAAGTGAGTATCTCAAGGCAGAAGGAAGGCGCGATCCAGCAAGTGGTGCAATGCATCGTTTGCAGGGCCGTCATTCCTGCCTACGCTGCTGCCCAACACATACTGAACCATCCACAACTACAGGCGGGAGCAGACCCGGTCGCTCCTACTCCGCAGACATTTAGCAGTCTCAATGGTTTTGCACCTGCCGCCGAGATGGTCGCACCTTCTTCATCGCCCACTCGCAAGCGCAAGGCCGAAGCTACGCCGGGCGAGGGCGAGAAGAAGAAGAAAGGAAAGAAGTCGAACGTCGAGAAGACTGCTGCTGAAGCGGTGGCGACACCATCCTCGCAGCTCGTTCCAGAGTCGAGCCAGAAGCCGAAGAAGGAAAAGAAGGTATGTCGCGCGCCATGCTTCGAGCAAAATGCCAAGCGCCATGCGCCCGGAATGCTACGCCCTACATGTGATTTGTCATGCTAACGATGTCGCGGCAGGAAAAGAAGAAGCGCAAGTCTGAAGCGGTCGCCTGATTGCTGTGAATTTGGATTTTCTGTCTGTCCTGAGATTGCTCTGCTGGGCTCGCGGCGTTCTGCTGTTACAACGATATCCACTGATGCGAAGCGCATTGCGCGCGGTAATAGTCGATCAATGCAATGCGGTACCTTTCCAAGATTGTCACTAATCTACATCTACACCAACTCTTCAGGACATTCGTCTCGGCCGTCGCACCACATAAACGATCCTCGCTATTCTGACCTGTCTGGATGCTGGGATCACGATATCCAACGCTCTCCTAAGCATCGGCGACATGCGACGCAAACTGGACCCAATGCGGGTGCCATGTGGCTTACCAGGTTCCCCACTCCCAGCTCCCCTCGCGCACCAATTTCAGCTCCAAAGCTTGACCTGAGGTCCATGCTACTACTGAGCTTCAAACTACTTTTCACTCGTAGTCACCGTTTCTATGCTGATTACCACCAGGAAACAGATCCGTGAACATGCAGTTGGCACCAAAGGAGGTATGTTGAACCTTCAAATTCACGGCATGAGTGCTCGCCGACCTCTCGAAACATTTTCCTCGCGTCAGAGAACATGCCAAGCGACTGATAAGGGTCTCCAACACAGATAGATAAGCTCCTTATATCCCAAGTCGGCAATGTCGCACAACGACGTCTGGCTCGCGGTGTACGACTCAACCATACCGAAGCGTTAGGACTCGTTGCGAGTGTACTGCACGAATTGATAAGAGATGGCGAACATACTGTGGCAGACCTCATGTCCATTGGCACGACATTGCTGGGCAGGAGACATGTCTTGCCGAGTGTACCACATACCTTAACAGAGATGATGGTGGAGGGGACGTTCAGGAATGGAACATACCTTGTGACCATTCACAATCCGATCGCAACGGACGATGGAAACCTTGAGCGCGCACTGTATGGGTCGTTCTTGCCCATTCCCAGCCAAGAGAAGTTCCCATGGCCTCCGGTTGAGGGACTGGACGCGTGGGAGGGAGACAAAATGCCTGGAGCTGTGGTCGCGGTCAAGGGCTCGACGAGCAGGATACATTTGAACGTTGGCAGGAGCAGGATTAAACTCAAGGTGACAAGCAAGGGTGATCGTCCGATTCAGGTTGGCAGCCACTATCACTTTATTGAGACGAATCCGAAGCTGGAGTTCGATCGCTTGAAAGCTAAGGGCATGCGTCTGGACATTCCTGCAGGCACCTCAATTCGTTTCGAGCCGGGCGATACCAAGACTATCACACTGGTGGAAATCTCTGGCAACCAGATCATTGCGGGTGGAAATGACTTGGCGCCCGGTAATATCAAGGGATTGGTCGGTGGAGAGGACGCGGCTATTATGCAAAGATTGCGGGAAGGAGGCTTTCTCAATGTGGAGCAACCAGACACTGACCAAGTTCTGGATCCATATTCCATGGCAAGAGAGGACTATATTGCGATGTTTGGACCTACCACTGGCGATCGCATCAGACTTGGACCGACAGACTTGTGGATCAAGGTTGAAAAAGATCTGACTGTCTATGGCGACGAATGTTCCTTTGGAGGTGGCAAGACCATCCGAGACGGCATGGGTCAAGCGAGTGGACGACACGACGCAGAATGTTTAGATACCGTAATCACCAACGCACTAATCGTCGACTGGACCGGCATTTACAAAGCTGACATCGGGATCAAGAACGGCATCATTGCTGGCATAGGCAAAGCAGGCAATCCAGACGTAATGACAGGCGTAGATGAAAACCTTGTCGTCGGCGCAGCAACAGATGTCATCGCAGGCGAACACAAAATCATCACAGCCGGCGGCTTCGACAGCCACATCCACTTGATCTGCCCACAACAAGCCTACGAAGCTGTCGCCTCCGGCATTACGACCTTCCTCGGCGGCGGCACGGGCCCCAGCACAAGCAGCAATGCCACGACTTGTACCCCCAGCACCAACATGATCAAATGGATGCTCCAAGCCTCCGACGGCCTTCCAGTCAACCTTGGCGTCACCGGCAAAGGCAACGACGCCTCTCCTACTGGTCTTCGAGATCAAGCCGAAGCAGGCGTCTGCGGCCTCAAGCTCCACGAAGATTGGGGCACCACACCCAAAGCTATCGACTCCTGCCTCTCCGTCTGCGACGAATTCGACATCCAATGCCTGATACACACCGACACGCTGAACGAATCCGGCTTCGTCGAAACTACAGTTGCAGCTTTCAAGAACCGCACAATTCACACTTACCACACTGAAGGTGCCGGAGGCGGCCACGCTCCAGACATCATCTCTGTAGTCGAGCATGAAAATGTGCTACCATCTTCTACGAACCCAACCCGTCCCTATACCGCCAACACCCTCGACGAGCATCTCGACATGCTCATGGTCTGCCACCACCTCTCGCGTAACATCCCAGAAGACGTCGCATTCGCCGAATCACGTATCCGCGCCGAAACCATCGCAGCCGAAGACGTTCTCCACGACTTGGGAGCAATCTCCATGATGTCCTCCGACTCCCAAGCCATGGGCCGTTGCGGCGAAGTCATCCTGCGAACTTGGAATACCGCCCACAAAAACAAATCTCAACGCGGCTCTCTCGCTGAAGACGAAGGTACAGATGCTGATAACTTCCGCGTGAAACGCTACATCAGTAAATACACCATCAACCCCGCCATAGCTCAAGGAATGTCGCACTTCATCGGCAGCGTCGAAATCGGCAAACTCGCCGACCTTGTCCTCTGGGATCCTGCAAATTTCGGCGCGAAACCCGCCCAAGTCGTCAAAGGCGGTATGATATCCTGGAGTCAGATGGGAGATCCGAATGCCAGTATTCCGACAGTGGAGCCTGTCTTCATGAGGCCTATGTTCGGCGCCATGAATCCCAGTACATGCGTGACATGGGTGAGTCAGACGAGTTTGGAGAAAGTGAGGAAGGAATATGGATTGAAAAGGAGAGTGGAGGCTGTGAAGGGGTGTAGAAACATCGGAAAGGGGGATATGAAATTTAATGATAAGAGGCCGAGGATGAGGGTCGATCCAGAGAGATATGTAAGTGCAAATTTCACCAACGTGAAGAGGTTGTGGGCTCGATTGCTGACTTTGAGACTGCAGACTGTTGAGGCTGATGGGGAGATTTGTACGGCTGAGCCGGCCGAGACGTTGCCGTTGAGTCAGGCCTATTTCGTTTACTGAGCGCTGCGAGCGCGAGGTCTGCAAGGGTATTGTCGTGCGTCAAGTGATGACGACAATCTTTCACCTTTGCCAATACAATCTGGTTCCTGGAGGGAAGTTTCTTCGCGGCTTCGTTGTGGACTTGATGGTCGATCGAGAGCAGCTGCCACTCTGGCTTGTCGTACTCATCGACATCGCTGAACCGAGGGTCGTAGATGTTGCAAGGCCAGCTTTGGTATTCCGTTCCGCCTTCATGGCGTAGGTAGAATGGGAGGAAGACTTTGCCACGAGATAGGCAGAGCTCGCAAATCATGTCTCGAAGCTTGCGTGGAAGGTCGAGGAAGCGGAAGCCGTTCGCTGCGTCATGTCGGTCTAAATATGCATTACGACTCCCACGCGTGACCTCCGAAGATCATGTTGTCGTCGCACGTCAGTCATCTCCGAGTCGATGTCGCTGCACTCAGTTTGTGGCTGCGGGATTAGTGCCTGCCTTGCGGACAGCTGCTGCTGAAGCTTTGTGATGCGCTCCATGTTGGTGTATTGTGCGTATGAAGTGGTTGACAGGGCACGACTGTTGACGTTGAGTGTTCAAGTGAGGTGTTGTTTACTGTTGAAAGATCTAGGAAGTGAGCTAAGAACTAAGCGCACACTAGCGCCGTTTTCGCAACTCCAGATGCTCTTGACATTGCACAGGCAGGCGATACAGCGCGGACCAAGACCGAACTCTCGTGCGGCACTTCGTGACAAGACCATAGACTCCCCTTCCGTCCGCGTCAACACATGTACACCGCGCTCCAAGCATCACACTCCCCCGGTCACGCGAAGACCCTGTCAAAGTCTGTACACCGTCTTCTCTCCACACCTACCCAACGAAGATGAACTGCATCACTTGCCATGATAAAAGCTCATCAAAGGCGCAGCACCAAGTTCATGTTGATCAGTGAGCTCCGCCGTCATGGTCATTACCTCTTCCTGACGGTCCTCAACACCGAAAACATCGGTATGCCTCTGACCAGGGGTCAGTAGTCACCATAGACTTCGCGCAACGCAATGTGAATGGGGTCCTGTCCAGCTTCGAAGCCAACAGCCTCGGATCGGGAATCTTCCAGCTGCTGTTGAAGCTTTTTGAGGTGTGGTCTAGTGCAGTGGATTTGGCTGAAAGCGGCTGTTAGCTATTTGTTTCGTACCTGAGTGTGCTTTACCGTGCTGCGGCAGGCTGTGGCTTACAGGATTGACGGCATTTTGATGGAATAACGAAGACCTTAGCGAGCTAGTTCTACTGTAATCGAAGCGAGGAGCGCGGTAACAGATCCCTCGTGTGGTCCAGTGTGACTATGCCGCGCTGTTGGGTTGCAGGGCAGCCTTCGCGGGAGTCTGTGGGTCTCGGTGTCACATTCGTTGTGTGACAGCCAGTCAATTGCCTAGTCATATGACAAGACGACCATCACGACCATAGTCGTGCCGTGCGAGACCTGGGAGCCATCGTTGTCAGCCCTCGCTTTTCTCCAGTCGAGAAGAGTGGTCGTGGGGTTATCTCTTGCCGAGCTTTCAAGTAGCATCATATCCGATGCTTTAGATGACTGGCACGTTTGCACTGGTATCTATTCGTGCTTACTGGCCTGTTTGACATGGATGTCGGTCAGGCGACACAAGCGTTACAAGGTGATGTTTGCTGGCTCGGTACCACTTTGACCGACTATGAGGAAATTACTCGATCCTGCTCCGATCTCGGCCTCTCTGCTTGTGGTTCGCGGGGAAGCTGCTGACTGTCGCTGTAAGTAACGGAGGAACCACAACAGAGGACAATAACTTCTCTTTGATCGTTCCAAGCGAACATAATCGTAGTCGAACAAGTCCTGGCTGACGGACCTGTGCGCTGGACACAGAGGCCATTTGAAGTCAAGCTACAAATCTGAGAACCACCTATGGCTGCCACAGAGCGCAACAGTGCCTCGGCCAATGGTCCGTTTGCCAATGTGGCGCCCGCCAAAGGAGGCAAGATTCTTGTGCTACCTGGTGATCACATTGGACCGGAAGTTGTGACGGAAGCACTCAAAGTTCTCGATATCGTTGAGCACGCGACTGGAGCCAAGTTTGAGAGGGACTTCGACCTCTGCGGCGGATCCTCATTAGACAAGCACAAGGACTCCGTGACGGAGGAAGTCTTGCAGAAATGCGAGAAGGTCGATGCTGTCTTCTTTGGCAGTGCGGGTGGTCCAGAATGGGGGACGGTCCAGCCTAATCCAGAAAGTGGACTGCTCAGAATACGAAAGCGGATGCAGGTGTGTTGACGTCAAGTTGCTGTTTATAATACGTGAGTTGACTTTTATAGATCTTCGCCAACCTGAGACCATGCAAGTTTGCAAGCAAGACCATGGTAGACTGGTCGCCCATCAAGCGTGAAATTATCAAGGATGTCGACTTCATGCTCATTCGTGAGAACTGCGGCGGTGCATACTACGGCGACAAGGTGGAGACCGAAGATTATGGCCGAGATCCCTGGGAGTACTCACGACCTGAGATTGAGCGGGTTGCTCGTGTTGCTGGAGCTCTTGCTTTGCAACATGACCCACCGCTTCCTGTCTTCAGCGCCGATAAAGCGAACGTGCTCGCCAACTCGAGAGTGTGGAGGAGAGTCGTCACGGATGTCTTCGCGAAGGAGTTCCCGCAAGTCAAGCTCCAGCATCAGCTGGCAGATTCCCTGGCTATGCTCTTCATCACAAAGCCTACTGCTTTCAATGGCGTGATTGTGACTGACAACACCTTCGGGGACATCCTCTCGGACGAAAGCGGAGGTCTGACAGGCTCACTGGGTTTGCTACCGAGCGCAAGCTTGGCTGGAGCACCAGGCACTGACTTGGGACGCAACAGCGTGGGCGGAGTGGTAGGATTGTATGAGCCTGTACACGGCTCTGCACCCGATATCAGTGGCAAAGGTCTTGCAAACCCAGTGGCACAAGTCCTCAGTTTGGCGATGATGCTGCGGTATTCTTTCAACATGCATCATGAAGCTGATGCTATTGAGGAGGCCATTGCCAAGGTCCTTGATTCCAAAGCAGATGGCGGTTTGGAGGTCCGGACAGGTGACCTGGGTGGGAAAGCAACGACTAAGGATATGAGTGAAGCGATTCAGACAGAAGTCAAGCGATTGCTGAAGGTGTAGTCAAGGATAATAGAGATATGGTCAGCGCGGCCGTGTACATTACTTCAAGCCTTGCAAGCTGGAGGATTCGTGCGGCAGCGTGGGTAGCATCGTGAAACGGTAATAAATGTTCCCGGCCGCTCTGTCAACTTCTGGGTTGGGGGATCTTATGTTCGCAAAGAGCAGATGTCGATGAGTTAATAGTGACAGGATACGTCGCGAAGATGGCTCCTGAGTGCCAAGATGGTGTTTAGGTTTATGCTCCCATGCTTAGCACGTGCCAAGTTGTGCACCATGTCAAGACTCGGCGCCGAAGGGACCTCGGCCTCCAATCAAGTGCCCTTTGGAATTTCTGCGGCCGAGTGCCACATGAAGAAGGCTACATCTGCCACAACAGCTGTGACAGCAACCTTCACTGGCTGACGCGAGCTGTGAAAGGTAGGGCGTAATGAGCGTCTGCGATTGGCCACCTTGCCTGCGGGCGAGGATCAACGTCACGGACACGCCGATACCCCAAGGAAGCGGAGCAACAGGTCCGTTCCAGCGCTGCACCCGCGCACATGGCTTGACTAAGACCCAGCCCTATAGGCATCCGTGTTCTGGCCATCTATAGGTGAGTTCCATTCCTGCTTACCTTCCCTGGGCTCTCCATCATCGACCTTTCAATGATGGACATCTTGACGACTCTACCACTTGCTGTCAAAGCCGTCGTTGGCTTGGTGGCGGTCTACATCGTCTACCAGCTCTTTGCAAGCATTGTATCATGGACTCGAAGGCGAGCATTCAAGCGGGGACGAGGCGTCCTGGAAGCACCACAACTGCCGCAGTGGGACAGGATCTATGGCATCGACCTCTTTCTGGAGAACATAAAAGCGCTCAAGGAGCACCGACTTCTGGAATTGGCTTATGGTCGCTTCACTAAGACTGGCTTCAATACTATACAGTTCACCGCGCTCGGACGCCACATGCACATGACTATCGAGCCCGAGAATCTGAAGACCATCCAAGCGGTTGATCAGAAGAAATGGGGTCTCGGCGAACGACGTAAGGTTGGCTTCATGCCGTTGCTCGGGACCGGCATCTTCACTACAGACGGCGCGGAATGGCAGCACTCCAGAGATTTGCTTCGACCCAACTTCGTACGCTCGCAAGTAGGCGACTTGGCGACATTCGAGAAGCACGTCAGCAATCTGATCGCAGCGGTGCCTGCAGATGGCGCCACCGTTGACCTCTCTGAGCTGTTCTTCCGCTTGACAATCGATTCGGCAACAGAATTCCTCTTCGGCGAGTCTACCGAATCGCTCACCAAAGACAGCTCCGAGGGCTTCGCAGAAGCTTTCACATATTCACAGGAATTTATCGCTAACCGCTCGAGGTGGGGCACGTGGGCAAAGCTTTTCAAGGCCAACGATCGATTTGAGAAGGACAAGAAGTTTGTACACGACTTTGTCGACTACTTCGTGCAGAAGGGTCTCGCAAAACGAAGCCAGCTACTGCGAGAGAAAGGCAAGTTGGATACGAGCGGGAGATATGTCTTCATGGATGAGCTTGTCAAGCAGACAACGGACCCTATTCGCATCAGGAGTGAACTTCTTAACATCCTTCTTGCTGGTCGTGACACTACAGCTTCGCTACTGACCAACGCATGGTTCATGCTCTCTAAACGACCCGATAGCTGGGCCAAGCTACAAGCAGATGTCGCCTCTCTGAACGGCGCCCAACCAACATTTGAACAACTCAAAGATCTCAAATACCTCAAAGCTGTACTCAACGAGTCGTTGCGGATGCATCCTGTGGTCCCAATGAACAGCAGAGAAGCTCTCGAAGACACAACGCTACCTTCTGGCGGTGGTCCTGATGGGCGGGCACCGATTCTGATCAAGAAGGGAGAGATCATGGTATGGAGTCTCTACGCCATGCACCGTCGCAAAGACTACTACGGCGAGGGTTCCGAAGAGTTTCGACCTGAGCGATGGCTGGATGACCCAAAGACGGGCAAGAAAGGACTTCGACCCGGCTGGGAGTACTTGCCCTTCAACGGAGGCGCAAGAATTTGTCTCGGACAGCAGTTCGCCTTGACTGAAGCTAGCTATACGACTGTGAGGCTCTGTCAAGCGTTCAGTGGGATTGAAAGTCGGGATCCGGAGGGTTGGCGAGAGATGCTTACGCTTACTTGTGTCAATTTGAATGGCGCCAAGGTTGCTTTAACACCGAGAAGCTTGTAATGATGGCCTGCGCTCGGAGAGGAGAGCCTAAATAAGTTGGAGGTGTAATACAGGTTTATCAATATCAAATGAATGATAATGACTCGCGACCAGACTTGCCGATGTATCAGACTATCCATGCGTGAGTTCTCACTGAGAAAGACAGACCCTGTCTTACCATGATCTTCATAAGGTCGATCTAGCCTGCTGCTCAATGTCAAATATACGTAGCCTTACTCCAATCTAGTAGATAGGAGATACCCTAAACCAAGCTCACACGCTACCAAGACATCTACCTACGGACAGACGATCAGATAAATGGTATTCTCTGAAGCAACACGAGCCACCACAGCATGTCCGTATACAATACCGCATTCTTTACCTTATGAGAGCCTGTGTCCGACATCACTGATTCGGCTGTTCACACCCCATCAGCGTCCACGGGCACGCCTAACAAATCACGAAGCCCCTCCTTCAAAACATGAGCAAAGCATCCTCCCTCGACCCCTCTTTGCTCCCGATTCGAGTGCATGGACTTTAGCACACGCTCGTATAGCCGCAGCATCCGCCCCGAGCGTATATATCCGATATCACCTGCAACAAAGCACTACTTCTGTAACATGGTCAGTCGCCTGCGCCACGAATAGCTTTGATGGCTCTCGCGACTATAGCCGCGAGGACACGTCACAATGTCCCGAGGCTCCCGCTCCTGCACAAGGACTCAGCAGAGCGGGACAAAACTTAGCTAGAACTGCTACGCTACAGGATGCAAACATTGACGCCCGGAACGAGCAGCGAAGCAGCAGATCTCTTCAAAGCCGGCTCTGCCGGCCAGCTCTGGCATGATATCAACCTTCTTCGGCGGTAGCAGTAGTGCATCAAGCTCGAGCTTTCCTGCATGAGGCTCGAAGGGAGATGACAAGAGTATGAGGGGAGTTGACCCGTTGAAGAAGGGGAGGAAGAAGTGAGGACCTTTCGATCAAGTCCTAGAGTGTGAGGGTGACATCTTCCTGATGACGACGTTCTTGGGCGTTCTCCTTGGTCTGCGGATTTGCTTGAGTGCTGACTGGTGTAAGTGCTTGATGTCGTCCGACGAAAGCATTTCTGGAGATGCTGTACAATTCCGATGCTGCTTTCCTCGAGGCTGGGTCTCCTGGATTCTCTAGAGCGTGTACTTTGATCTTGCAGGAAGCCGGACCTCGCAAGACTCCCGAGTCGAATACTCTAAGATTGTTGCGCGTAGGTAGACTCTCTCAACGTCAACTTCACTTGTAAACTCTCTTCTCCAGACCGGTTCCTGCCCGATGACGCCTCTAAAGCGCTTCTAATGTGGACAGGTCGATCGCCAAATGTCTGTGAACTTGGCCAACGGTTAATGAACGCCAAACCCCATCAAAGACCAATACGTCGGACCCCGAAAACCAGCAGCACACCAGAAGATACCATCCAACACCCACCCAACCTCTCACCCCAACCTCCTTCGGTGCATCAACCCTTCCTCGCCTGCATAACCGTAACAAACTGAATATCCATCGCCTCCTCCCTCTCCACCTCCTCCTTCGTCATGCCCGGATTCCACGGCCTAAAATACCTCTTCACATACCCCTTCGGCAAACCATACAACCTCGCATCCCCAATCGCCTTATGAATCCAAAAAACATAATCCGGCATAATCGTCCCCTCATCCGGCCTCGCAGTATCAACACAAGTCATCAGCCTTGACCATTCCTCCCGTCCGAGACCCATCAGAATTCATCCTTTCGACTTCCACCCATTTTTTCTCATAAGCCCACGGGACGCCTTCACTCTCATCCAATCTGGCGTCATCCCGCGGTGAGAAGAAAGATAAACTTTCCCATACTTCGTCACTTTTCGAGGGGACAATGTTGCCGTAGCCGGTGCTGTTGATATTCCATTTCCAGCCCTTTTCAGAACTGCGAGGCCGCAGGAGAGGGAATCGGGACAGCAGCGGCCTTTGATTGCTTCGGGAGAGAGGTTGGAGGCGTAGCCGGAGTAGAGTTCGGAGAGGCGTTGGGAGGTGTCGACGTGGGCGGCTTTGCTGCGGGCTGGACCGAGCATTGGGGGAGGGTTCATGGCCATCTCGACGGTGGAGACGGTTGTCTGTTGGCTGGTGAAATTTTGTACGGATACCGTAGTCAAATGTCTGGCTTAGTACGCGACCAGTCGAGGTCGAAGAGGTGGGGTATTTCCTGGCAGAGCTATATACATTTGTGAATTGTGTCCATTGCTCCGCCACCACGCCACAAAAAGGCAAGCGGAAGTATATATCGAAGTCGCTCAGGGCAGGAGAGCTTCGCGACAAAGTCATCGTACAAGAACGCTATATCATATGCTATACAGCAAGAGTGCGCCATCACACCAACGCCACGCTATGATCGCGAGAGCAATGTATGAGACACATTAGAACCCAAAATTATCCAACAACGAATTAGAGTCCGGCTCTTTGAACTGCGTTGGTTCTCTCTTCGGCTTCTCTTCAGTAATTATCGGTTTTGAAGCAGTGTTCGCACCAGTCCTCTTCGCCTTCATCTTGGCAAGCAGCTCCGCAGCTTTGGCCTCTCGTGCTGCCTTCTCGTCTATTCGGGGTACAGCGTCGGAGAAGCCATCGAGGATGGACGTAGTTTCTTGCTTCACTGGAGTGGGCTTCGATATATTCAGGTCTGCGAAATCGTCAAGTATTGACTTCGGACCAGCGTCAGCGCCGTTGGTGACACCACTCGGCTGAAGCGACGCCTGCTTGGTGGTGGACATATGCTTGAACTCCCACTGACTGACAAGCTCCAGTGCAAGTAGCCACAACCCCATTCGTCTGAGAATCCTGGCAGAGCGAAGGACGGCATCGTACTCATGTTCGCTTGACACATTGCATCGCAACTGTTTGTACAGTGACATGGTCACAGGATCATCCTGCTCCCATGTCTTGACGAGACCTTCAAGTGGTTTGACAAGGGACTCGGCAGCTTCTTGCTTATTCTTCATGACGCTCTGGCACCAGCTCATCAACCATCTGTTGCCGTCTTCCTTGGCCTGAGGCATGATTCTATCATCTAGCAGTTTCTGTAGCTCAGGCGAGCCATCGCCAGAGTAGAGTCTCGCAACAGCAATGGCAAGTTGTGGATCTTCGCATTGGCCTGCAAGGATAGCGATGGCTGAGGAAGCATCATCGGCGAGGAGGAAGAATGCCGCGCTGTAGTGGAAGCGACGCTTCCCCATGAGCGCGTACGCATTCTTCTTAGCCGCTGTTCTCGCCTCTGGTTGGCCAAAATCCTTCTTCAGGAAATTCATAGTCGTCCTCTGCTCCCTATGCCAGGTGGCGATACGCCAGAGAGCCAGAAGTGTAGCTTTCTTGTGCAGCGCCATGTAGTACATGCTGGCATTGACAGGATTCGGTGGTGACTCGGAACGGTATGCTGTCTGTCCAAGCTGCTCGAAAACTGCCTCAAGAGCTTCTCGATCTGAAAGCCACGCCATGATGCCATATTTGCTGGCTGCTGCCCATGTCAGCTTGTTGTCATGGTACAGTACGAGGACGTCAAGCAGAGCCTGCTGCGTGGTGCTGTGCGACGCAAAGCAAATTTCACGCCAGTCCATAGTTGGTACAAAACCGCCTGCGGTGGTGTCTCCGTTGGACTGATGCTGGCCATTTGCTAGAAGCGTCTTGTCTTCGTAAAGTAGTATCTGGAGCTTCCAGTTGAACAGATAACGGAGCGCATCGCGGTCCAAGGCATTCACGTGTTCGCGTAAGTGCACCATCGCTTCAATGATATGCTTTAGGCGCTGTTGCTCAAGCTTGGAGGTTCGTGGCAAATGTTTCTCTTCCAGCTGTTCTCGCAGATCTGAGATCGTGTCATCATCGAGCCGCGAGTCTTGCTCGTACGCCTGCGCGACCAGAGAAGTGGGCGACTCTTCCAGTGTCAGGTTTAGTTCATCGCCGTCGCTGTAGAATTTGAGCCGCTGCGCCAGTCGTTTCAGGAGACTGGCCGCTAAGCCAGGCTGACCATGGTAAAGAAGGTGCGACAATAAATTGGGATGCCACACTGGTAGTGGATCTTTGATCTCGTGCGTGAAGTCTGGCAGGCGAATGAGCTTGCCGCTATTCTGCTCTGCATCGACGGCATCTTGGACTTCGTGAGCGAGCTCTCGAAGATCCACATCGGGAGAGACAACGAAGATGCTGTTCCCGGCGGCGACTGCCAAACTACCTCTTGACAGCCATCCCATTGCACTGGTTTCGAGACCTAGTCCGGATAGAGAGACGGACTTGATGGACATCCAAGTCGGCACTTCCGAAGAGTGATGCTCGTAACGACCTTGCGCCAAGATCTTGATAGCATCTTCGTGTGCGATGGCAAGGAAATTATGTCTAGGCGTGGGCGTAAAGCATGCCAGATCTGTGACAGGACGTTGTCCGATCTGCCGATGCTCGATATAGCCATCTGTCAAGTCGACAATGATGAGCTCTTTCCGGTCGTGTGAAGACAGCGCTGCAAACTCTCCACTTGCGGCAAAGAAAGCTGGCTCGTTGACACCAGTTTCAAATGAGGTGAAAGCTTCAAGCTCGGTAAACTCCGCCTCGCCATCTGGCACTAGGGTGCAGCTCACCCGGCCAGCTTTATTACTACTGACTAGACAGTCTTGCTCTTGATTGAATGGCATTGCCACTGGTATTGTAAAAGTAGGCTCATCGTCGAGCACAAGCCGCTGCACTTGAATAGCATAGGACTTTGGCGAGGATTGCCGGACAGCCCAAACGAGGACCACACCGGCATCGGCTTGTACGAAACAGCCGGACGCGTGCTTTTCGTCGCTGATCGTGACATGAAAGTGGCCCCCTTGAGCCACACTACAGGAGGCCTTCGCAATGCGATCGCCGGTCTTGTCCCACAGCGATACCTCTGTAGCAGACACTGTGAGCAACATTACACCAGAGCTCAAGGTCGTAGCAGCGAGGACATCGGAGCTGATGCCGTATGATCTTCTCGCCCGCAACGAATTGTTCCGCCCGATTTCCCACTGCGTGAGCTCATGGTGCGATCGCGACAGAATACCATCGCCGGAAGATTGAAGTTCGAGTACAGCTGAATCATGTCCGGACCACGTTGGCATCGGCTTGAGTCTGGCCGGTCCTGGTGTTGAAAGTGAGAAGAACGATTCGACCTGTCCTTGCCACCATGTGATCTCGCCTCCGTCGTCGATCGAGTGCGAGAGCATGTGGAAGTTGTCGTCCTGGAACCAAGCTCCACAAACGGCAGGACCGCCCCCGCGCATCTTGAACGACACGCCTTCCGCGTGGGTTATGTGCACAGGCGGTGTTGGTGTCTGGTCTTCTGTCCGCCGCTTGTGGCCAATGCTTTGTAGTCCCCATGCGGACATCCGACCTTGCCCGTCGAAAGCCACGACTACATCCGGGTCGTTCGAGATCATTTCCTTGAGGAGCTCCTTCGTGTGATCAACCTTGCCGTCCCATGGTAGGCCAATGGCAGCATTGACTGCAGCGCAGAACTGCTCGGATGACAGGACCACAGCATATCGTGGCACTCTGGAAGGTTGAGACTGCCCTTTGATGATCAAGCTCGGCGATTGTGGGATCGCCGCTATCAGGTCCACGGTGACTTGGAGAGCCAGGATATCAACCTCATTTGACCCTGTAGCACGCCAGACACGCAATACGCCGTCATTGGCGATCGTGTACAGCACTTCTAAGTTTTCATCGTGCCTGTGGCTCAGTCCGCTGCTTCTCCTCGCTTCCGTGTTCTCATCCTGTGGTCTCCACTGCAGATGCGTAACAGCTCTGGGGTGAGGTAGATATGTATGATCGAACAGACATTCTTCGAAGCTCAGCCTACGCCATATCTTGACCAGCCGATCGTACCTGCCTCGACTTGCGATCAAAGTTGCGCTCGGACTGAATGCTGCCTGGTGTACTGGAGATGCCACGTTCTTCCTCCACGTCGCTTTCCTATGCTCCACGTCTTCTCCATCTATTGCTGTAGTATTTGGACTTGCGTGTTTGCTGGCAGGCGTTGTACTGAACAACGTGATGAACTTGCTCCCCCCAACCAGAACTTCGCCATCATCCCCCCAGCTCAGACAATGTGCCACATCTCCCTCATCTTCTCTGCTCAATAGCAGTGCCTTCTCCCACCAGACCTTTGTCCAGCCCTCGGTCTCCGGCCCCAAGGCCCATACACATCTCCTTCCAGCGACAATGAGCTTCCCAGTCTTGTCTTCTGCCGCTACTGCGACCAGATCGTGCTTGAAGCAGATGGCCTGGACAAGGTCCGTAGGCGACGAGAGGATGTTGAGCTGTGCACCAGAGATGTAGGCAATGTATCGTTTGAAGCGGAATACGAACGTCGCGAATGACTGCAGTCCCTCGACGGGAGCTCCGGGGAGGAGTTGGGCGAAACGGGTGGGGGAGGCATTGCTGCCAGGAGATGTCGATGGCATTGTGTTGCGTGTTATCTTCTATCGAGTTCCATTGTGGAGGTGCTGAGTGTGGCGAGGCTATTGAACTGACGTCTCCTCTTCCTCGATCGTGAGCGGCGATGCACAGGGTTGTAGCTGCAGCTGTCGACGTATCTGTACACAAAAGCAAGACCCGACAGAGAAGGTCGGTCACGCACATGCATCTCCGAAGCTTGTTGAATCTCTCGGATCTGACCGAGAGCCCCACACATGTGGCTGAGGCGTGAGTTTCGGGAACAACCTGATCGTGTCACCCAACCTTTCTTCGCTTTGCATCTGTGCCTCACCACCAACTTGAAAGACTTCTCCACTGGTACAGACTCCACTACTTGGCCCCTCGATTAGATTGCTTTCCGAATCTGATACAAACACAGACGCTGTAAATTGAGGATGTAAAGTTTCGCGTCGCACAGTTATGTTGCATGGCTTGGCGTGCTCCCTGCCCTTGAACATTTGCTCATGCAAGATGCTGCCTGTGACCTTACTGATGCCATAGGTTTCCGCGCCTGGCGGCCACTGTTTGACGCCATCCGAGCTCGTGAGTCGCCTACGGAAGTGGTCTTTCCACCTTTGCGTGTCCGCCTTGCTCCCGACAGCAGTCAAAGTTACAGGTTCGGTCTGAGGTATCACACTTCAAAGCCACACGAAGCCATCGTCTCGACCACGAGAAACGCTGAGGTTGACAGGAAAGGTAGAGCAGCTTTGGACTACATCAAGAAGACAAGCGAATGGAGTTTGGGTACTGAGGATTGATCATCCTACAGGAAAGAATGCAGCTTGAGTATCACTCCCCAAGGGCTACACCAGTATTCGCAGTGTCCACCACATCTAGAGCTATGCGATGCTGCGCTAATCTTCGCCGTTCATGACCTATACCGGAAAAGTCGGTCGGGAAACTTTCGTGCTGCCCGGCATCCGGACAGCACCCTCGTCTTCGCCAGAAATTGCAGCGAAAATGTTGGTGCCTGCTGCAGCCTTGCTCTGCCTGGACAGCTCAAGCTTTAAGTCTATACTCAACGCTTGACTCTATCTGCCACGACAGACTCTTGTCCATTCATCAACAATGCGCCAATGCGGCCTGCAGTCTGAGACACTGATTTTAGCTTTCCAGTGACACTGAGTCTTCCACACCATGAAAGAGCTCCAGCACGGAGTCGAGGGCCCGAAGTCCCAAGAATGGAATCAAGATGTTAACACGCCCAGTCGCCAGGATGACCACAGCCAAGCCAGCCAAATGCCATCGAGCACCCGTGCAGCAGTCCACGAACTGCCCAGCGAATTGCTTCTATGGATTTTGGATCGAGCCTCGAACCAATCTGTGAAGACGCTCCGCTTGGTCCACCCACGCTGTGCACACCTTGAAGCCATCAAGGAGAGAATTTTTCGGGAGGTCACTTTCAGGCCAAGGAAACAACATTCTCCGCTGGAGCTTCAGGCTTTGGCCGACCTCGTGCCTTTGGTCCGTGCTGTACGATTTCTGCCTGTCGTCATCGAGCGACCCAATGTTCGTCCTGCTCGATTCGATGTGGTGGATCATCGAGACTGGGACGCGCAACTCTCTTAAGAGAATGCAACCCTGCGGCACGTATACCAAGCACAATTGGATCTAGAGTACTTCAGGAATCCTTTGTCGATGCACTGAAACTTCTGCCCACTGTCAGATCTGTCGTACTAAGCCATGCTCGAGCTGTACCCATTCACTACGCAGACTTTCCCGCGATAGAAGATACTCATGCTCTGGCCTTTAATTGCCTGGCAAGGGCGGGGACACAGATTCACGAGCTGGATAT
The DNA here is from genome assembly GCA_002116355.1 of Dothistroma pini CBS 116487. Classification (NCBI taxonomy): domain Eukaryota; kingdom Fungi; phylum Ascomycota; class Dothideomycetes; order Mycosphaerellales; family Mycosphaerellaceae; genus Dothistroma; species Dothistroma pini. The sequence goes on from MWSO01000223.1 coordinate 58,950, forward strand.
CGCATTCTCTGGATTTGACCAAATTGTCAAAGAGTGGAAGAATATAACACTGCACTTGGATAACTGCGATCTGACTGGCTTGAAGACACTCCACGTCCAGGACTACGAGACCGACGAGCACTAGTTAGGCTCACCGCTGGCCGACTTAATGTATCGAAGCTCTGAGTCACTAGAAATACTCACAGTGGAAAACTCAAACATCTTCGAAGACCCGGAATCAATAATTCTAAATATGCCAAAGCTTCGTCATATGAAGCTGAAGGACGTAAACTCTACATATGCCGGGTTCAGGGAGTGTTGGCGGCCGCTGTTTGAGACACTCAGGAACCAAGAACTGCAGATCACGTTTAACCCTTATATCATATGCCGAGTGAACACACAGACGATCCTCCGGCGTTCTTTTTGATGTACAATACCGTCAGACCGAAGGAAGAGGCGGTCTTTTGGCATATAGGGGACGAGGAGATGACCAGAAAATGTCAAGCAGTCATTAACTACATCAGTGGTGAGGCTGAATAGGAACTGGATGATCACGAGTAGTCACCATTTCCAAGCAATAATGCCTTCGGTTTGCTGCCTGCATGAGAGGGATGTCTCAAGCAATCCGGACGATGCTTGACCAAGTCTGAACTGCAAACGGTAGCCTGCTCCTGACGAGGCGGCGTGCTCATGCCTCGTATATGTCACGACGCTCTACGCATCGCTTTGCAGCAGAATTGGTGCGCTCACGTGAAGGCAAGTCGCTGAAGGCCGTGAATCATGCTGTGTCAAAGGCTCTGTGAAGGGGTACAAGTCCCCTACCGGCGAAGCAGAAGCATTCGCCGACAGAGTTGGTAGTCGTCACAAACAGACTGACATTCGGAGATAGCTGACAAGGTCCGGTACAGTGCTCTTTAAGCTGAATCCTTCAAGCTCCCCCTATGCAGGGACTTTTCGTGGGTATACGAACGGAGATAAGCGCGCCTACTTCATCCTGTGAGCTGGCATTAAACCCCCCGCGTTGTCCAATCCGTCGACCGATGGATCGTACATATCGCATATTGAGTGTCGCCGTCAGGTATTTCATCGGCAACACTATTGCACCGACTGCCGTTGAAAGAGCTCAAAGCGGGGCATATATAACATTGCCTCTGAGGAGCAGATAACATGGAGTTTCTCATCTGCAAGCACTCTCCCAGCGATCAATAGGGGACCTTAGCTTTCCAACCTTTCCATTTCCCCCTACATCACCATGCGCGTCTTCGTCACAGGTGCCTCTGGCTTCGTCGGCACAGCCGTGACAAAAGACCTCATCTCCCACGGCCACGAAGTCCTCGGCTTAGCCCGCAACGATGCTTCAGCTGACAATATTACTAAACTCGGTGGAACACCCCACAAAGGCGAACTCTTCGACCTCGACAGCCTGAAAACAGGAGCAGCATCAGCCGAAGCCGTCATCCATCTCGCCTTCGTTCACGACTTCAGCGCCCCCGACAGCCTCACTCAGAATTGCGCCATCGACAGAGATGCTATCAACGCCATGGGCGAAGCGATCGCTGGGACCGGAAAGCCTTTGATCATCGCGAGTGGGACTCTCGGTCTCCAGGAAGCAGATGGCAACCCAGCTACAGAAGACACTCCAGGCCCTAGAGGATCTGGCTTCTTCGATCGGACTCTTTCTGCGGATTTGGTGCAGAAGCTCAGCACAGAGCAGAACATCCGCGGTATGGTCGTCCGTCTTGCTCCTATCGTGCATGAAAACGGCCGCGGCGGGTTCTTGACCATGCTCCCGCCGATATTCCGTCAAGCTGGCATTGCTGGCTATATCGGCGATGGCGAGAATGTCTGGCCCGCTGCTCACAATAAAGACATTGCTGTTCTCTTTCGTCTTGCGCTGGAGAAGGGGAGAGCAGGGGCTATTTATCATGGTATTTCTGAAGAGGCTGTCAAAACCAAAGACTTTGTGGAGGCTATCGGGAAGAAGATGAGATTACCGGTGGAGAGTAAGAGCGGGGATGAGGCTGGAGTATTGGGATTTGCGGCGCATGTGTTGGCTATGAATGATCCGACGAGTAGTGCCAAGACGCAGAGGGAGTTGGGGTGGAAGCCGGTGCAGCGGGGATTATTGGAGGATATTGAGATGAGCGATTGATAGGCGTGAATCCGAGAAGTGTAAAGTAGGAGTGGTTCAATGTTGCTACCTAAAGTACTTGACACGATTATGCAAGACGAATGGATTCGCTCTCACATGTTCTCTGTGGTTACTTTAGGTACTGACTGCCTCACTTCTCCAAGTTAGGACCATCATGCGTGGCTTCACCGATGACACTTGAGAAGGCGCCGTCGCGATTGAACCCGAATCGCTATCCACCTCGTTGCAGATTTCCGACAACGACAACGACACATTAATCGTTTAGCATTAACTAAGAGCATATCAGTGAACTAACTACAGACCATTACTTTTACAAGCAACAAAATCAACACGAAGGGTACTTCCGCTCACGGTGTCCATCCTTTCCGGAGCCCAAGGCTACAACCCCCAGCACTTCGAGCCAGCCACAAGCGTGCGCATATAAATTTGGAATTTGGGAGCATCAGCTGGCACTGGAAAACTTTCTTATACGTCTGCTCACTAATATCGGCACTGTCACCTACGACGGCTCCCTCTCCACCAGCAACGAGGTTATCTAGCACGCCATCTCCACCCCCGGCGGCAACGGTACAACGTGCAGTTCCGGCGCGCTCAAGAACTTCCACGCATTGCGCCGCCGTATAGACCCTCGCCACAACGGCTTATACGACCTCTGCAACGATCAAGTCCCTTTTATATCCGGATGGAGGATATTTGAATATCGGGCACGTAGCTCTTTCTACCCTAGGGGCCTCGACACACCGTCGAGCTGCAGTACACTAGAGACGGAGAGCGTGCACAGGCCCGTGGTCAGTGTCTTATGGCTATAACTACCATCTCGCAATATTGCTGGCATGAGAAGATCAGGGCAGATGATTTGGATTTCTGGAAGAGGCAGCAGAAGGAAGAGGGGGAATGAGGACTGAGGAACTTTCTAGGGCCATTGCGCTGGTCGAGGAAGGGGAGGGAAAGGAACTCGTCAATAATTTGCGGTTCAGAGATGAGGTGATGCAGGAGGTACAGAGGATGGGAGCGATAATGCTATTCATCAGTAAGCTGAGGAGAAAACAGTCGAAATGATCGTGGAACGGGTCGGAGTGGCCCATGATCTCTTGAACAATAGAGGGGCTACTTTCTACAGATATGGTATATTCAGTCTCCACACATGAACGAATAGTATGCTCTGCAGAGAGAAAATGGATCCGATTGGTAAGTATCAGTGGTATCCCAACTGAAGCTTTCAAGCCCTTCTAGGCGCGGATCAGGTAGGTTCCGCGACCGACGAACAGACACAGGTCAGAGCCTATCACGTTGAACGCCGTATGCGATATCTCTGCAGCTAGTCCAGCTCTGAAAAGTCTGGACGATGGAACAGCACCGTAGCAAGCACATCATCTGATGAGACATATCTCTGGTGGCTTGAGAAATTTTAGCTGAGCGAGCTTCATATATCAATCGCCACAGTATGATGTTGACGGCTCCATAGACTGAAGGTCCTTTGAGATCGGTGAAGTTGATGTAGCTCCACAGCGGGCTTCAGCTACTTGGGAGCATGGCTTAGTTCGACTGTCACAGGGCCTCTGTGCTACGATGGCATTCATTCTGCAAGTGAGCTCATATGACATGAAAACGACTGAGCATAGCCCTACCATCTGTTGCACATGACTAGCTCACTTTTCAATGGCCAAAGCTTGCGCTAGTCCCAATCGAGCCACTTGCGCTTCATCTCTAAATCTCGAAGTGAATCTTACCTTGAACAACAACAACAGTCACGAAAATGGTCAGACCACTGACTTTCAAGGGCGACAAATCCGCCAAAAAGCGCAAACGCAACCACGACGACGATGCCTCCAAGGACGTACCCTCCTCAAAAGCCCTCGTTACCGATATTGTCGAGGACGACGACAACTGGGTCTCCGCAGACACGATCGACGACATTTCCGGACCAGTAATGCTGGTTTTGCCGGGTGACAAGGCGACGTGTATGGCTGTGGATCAGTTTGGGAAGGTGTTCACGAGTGAGGTGGAGAATATGGTCGAGAATGAGCCGAGTACGGCGGAACCGCATGATGTGAGGCAGGTGTGGGTTAGTCAGAGGATTGTGGGCACAATGGATGGGTTCACGTTGAAGGGACATCATGGGAGATATCTTGGATGCGATCAATACGGCTTCCTCTCCGCGGCGAGGGAAGCAGTCTCTCCCGAAGAGACGTTCCAAATCACCGCGTCGAGCAACACTGGCCTGTTCAACCTATCCAATACACGAAGCGACAAAACACGATTCGTCACCATAGACAACGACAAACCGCCCGCAGAGATCCGAGGCGACGCGGAAGATGCCGATGAAACCACAGCAATTCGGATCAGGATGCAGGCGCGATTCAAACCAAAACACAAGGTGGAGAAGGCGGAGAAAGTGCGAGCGAAGATCAGCAGGAAGGAGCTGGAGGACGAAGTAGGAAGGCGCTTAGATGATGAGGAGGTCAAGAAGCTGAAGAAGGCGCGAAGGGAGGGGAATTACCATGAAGTGATGCTGGATGTGAAGGTGAAGGGCAAGCATGATAAGTTTGCTTGAAGAGATATAATACCACGAAGATAAGAGACACTGTGCTACCGATGGCCGTTGCTGCTGATGTATACTGGACCTACTTTTGGAGAGCGCTCGCAAGCCTTGCAATCAATACGTCCACGGTGTAGCCCGATAGTCCCAGGCTTAGGGGCCGGCCAGCTCCGCGTGTGCTCTCCGTCAACGGGCATGGTACCTCGACTCACCATGCTGATCCTGCATCGTGACCCTCACAGACGGCACTGTCCTCAGATCGCCATCTGGAATCTGCTTGCTCTCCAGCTCAGCACCGAGGACCGCGCTGCCTGCAGACTCGTTCGACGCCGTCGTCAGCCACGACGATGGAGACTTGGCCAAGTCGTTGTTCCTCCCACCTGAAGATGGTGGACTGTCTCCCTCCAGCTCCGGCGTCGGGGACACAACTCGGACTGTCGGGTTCGTAAAGAGATCTGGCGGGATCTGTGGTGCTTGTGATGCTACTCGAGTCCTCTGCTCGGGTGCTTCGGCATCGCGTGAGACGTTTGTGGGAAAGCGGGATGACATCTTCACCGGTGTTATGACGGCTCTTGGTGGCGGGAGGGTGTCTTGGTAGGGGTGTGTGATCTCTTGGGGTTCGTGGCGGTGGAAGCAGGAGAGTTTCTTGAGGAAGTTCATGGCCGGGAATGTTTAGTGGTGGGAAGACGACGATGTGGTGGTGGAGAGGATCGTGTCTGCCTTGAATGTGGTGAGTTATATCGACGGGCATCGTGGAAGTGAGACAAGTCAACATGGTGAATGAGGTCGATCTGATCTGGTCGCTGGAAGTGAGACATGCACGAAGGAGACATGAGCGTGCATTGAATGTTAAAACTGCGACATGCTGTCCACCTTTACAGCCACTATGGGGCATTGCTTGGGCCGGCTCACCAGGGAGACATGCACAGTGAAGACACATGATAAGTCGAAGTGTAGACACCGTACGATCCCCCACTGACGACTCTTTCATTATGGATGTCGATGGCATGATAACGGCCTGGACGCGGCATTCGAGTGAATGCAACCACCAGAAGTCGACGCGGTTTGAACTTTCCGTGGCAGGACACAGTGGCCTGCACATGCGAGGCCGCTGATTCGTCGGTTGCTCTAATCTGGCCGACTGCGTTTGCAAAAAGTGGACATGCATGTGAGCGTTCACGCCCACGCCGAGCGAGCACACGAAGCGTGACTTGCACTCAGCACTTTTCGTTGATCAACCGAACTGCTTACTTCATCCACGAGCTACACCACAACACTACGCGGTCAACATGGCGAAACTGCTGACGCCTCTCACGGACAAGCACCTGAACTCGAAGTTTACGCGCGATGTCGAAGCGTTCGAAGCTCGAAAGGGCAGACTACCGACCATGGACGAGATCAATAAAGAACCGAGACTGCGCAAAGGCATGGAGGAGATGTGCCTCGATTTCGTGGGTGGCGACCCTGCTTCTAAGACCGGCTACGCCTTCGTCGGCTGCCAACACTCTTTAGTCGCACCAGCTCCTGACTGTACCGAGGAATGTGACATCTGCAGACCTCAATGGCTCCTTGGCATACAGATCGAATGCAAAGGCTACGACGCTTGCTATACCGACCCTGACGCTCAGGCTCAACTCGACTTTGCGCGGCACAAGATACAAGACGACATTTACCGGGTACGTAACCGACTCCTTAAATACGGCGATACCGTGGTGAAGAGGTGGCAGAAGCGCAGTACATCGAAGCGGTCAGCGTTGCTCAAAAGAGCATTGCCCGATATGTACGCCAAGAAAGAATCTCCGTTGGTAGAGTTCTTCACCTTCGACGTCCAGCCAGGACTGGTTGAGGACTTCATGGATGAGCGGATGAGGCGGCTCCGTACCTCGGAGCTTCTACCGTATCTGGAAGTCGAGTCGTTGAGCGAATCGCCTCTCGATATACTGGCCTTGTTATATCACCGCTCAGAGCACCCGCTGACCGAGTGGGCGACTTTCGATCTGCATCAACATGAATACAACTTCAAGGCTGGCCTCGTGCTGTCAGGCTACAATCCACATTGTGTCGCCATGTCTGGTTCGCGATACGTTGTGTTGGTGCCATTCCAGAAGGACGGCATACGTGCTGGGACTGTGGTTAGCTTTCCCCGAGCAAAGCTTCTCTTCGAGGCGTAGGACACTTTATACAGCTTCATGTGCACATTCTTGGACCTTATCCTCGGTTCAATGGACCTCGAGCCCACGGGCAGGAATGAACTCGATCGCCTTGCAGACGGGCATTTCAGTCACCGTTCTGGATGAAGACCTGATCGCCTCACCGCCAGCTCGCCGTTTACCAGTCCGTCACGGTTCAACATGCATACCATGGTAGAGCAATTCAGATCACGCGTAAGGGCTGCCGAAAACGAGGTGGGGCTACTGCAAATTGATCCGGTATATCTTCGAGGATAGTTGATGCGCGCCGATGGCTGCACAGGACTATCTGAAGTGTCTCCTGACAAGCGCTATGGTGCGCTTGCGGAGCTCGTGACGATCCGCGTTCAAAATCACGACAACTGGCAATCTCTGCTATGCGAAGCCGAAGCCATACTCAAAGTTTTCGGCAATAGAACCCCGACGCCCAGTCACGATGAAAGACTTCCAAAAGACCACGATGAGGCTCTGAGTATCCTTCAGCACCTGTTAACGAGACATTTCCGGGTGCAGCAGAGACATCTCCTGATGTTGATGGTGGCATCAGACAAATTCAATCGTTCCGTGGTCAAGGACGACGATAGTATCTGTCTGCCATGCATTGATCTTTACTCACATATCCCTGAAAGCCAAGTTCATCTTTTAGCAAGCCATTTGGTGTCTTGCTATTCTGGCATCCATAAGATCCATGGATTCGTTCATAGCTGCACATGATTGAGGCGTTACCGCTTTTGACTGCGTTGGCAAACGGCCAGAGGTATAATTCGTGGATAGTGCGATCGTCGACGTTAGAAGAGACCGCTTCTATTGTGATGTTCTCGTCATTGGTGCTGGGATTACGCTGAGTCTCTTGCTCGTTGCCAACACCAGCTTGGTGTTAGCTATCCACATTGATACACGAGCAAGTGCACTACAATATCACCTACCAGTGCGTAGCGCATGCTTGTACACCTTCCTCTTGAATGCCTTCGATGGTTTAGGACAGATCAGGACCCGTAGCTAGGCACTGTAAGTTAGAACTGTACCTCTTCCATCATGACGCCTGTAAGCCAGGGATTCGGCAAGAAGCCTTTCTGTTCGCTTGTCAGTGCAAGCCCAGGAGAGCAAGTAACCGACTTTTCTTGACGAGACATGGCTTTCCCGACTTTCGCGCAGCTGTAGGGACACAAGTACCCAATCCCTTCCGCCGTATGCAGATCTACCCAGTGGAGCGGCAACAGGCCCCAAGATAACATGAGCTCCTTTATTCCTAAACTCCTCGCCAAGCTGCTGTCCGCGGACATGAGCCAGGTTGCGGTCCCACGAAGCCGCCACCGTTAAGCCTGCTGGAAATACAGAAGCATAGTCCGCCTGACGAATCGCAAGTGGTGCGTCCTGGAGACACAACCCGTTGAAGCCGAGCCTTGGAATCGAGCTTATGTTACCAATGCAGGGTCCTGCCGTACCGGTCACGAGGAACACCTTCTCTTGCAGAGTGAGTTGAGACAAGAAGTCTTGTGCTCGAACGAAAGCAGCCTCCCAGCCGTTGCCTGTGGCATTTGCTGTGTTTGTCGTTAGTCATGGTGGACCCTTCCCTTAGGAATGATGTATGCTGTCGACGAACGAGAAGGGTAGAAGTTTAACTACGTATACTAGGATAATACTGTTCTATACTAAAGTTAGCTACTTAGCCGGCCGCTTAGCTCTACTAATATAGTTACTCTATATAATAAGATAATTACTTAGGTACTAGGTTAATATAACAAAAGTACCCTACTAAAGGTAAGTACTAGTATACGTTTACGTATACCGATCATCAAATTGAAGCGCTATTACCGGCCAGTGAAACGAGATAGCGGTGAGTCTAATGTGCACTTTTACATCGGGAAACAATAATGGACTCCTCGTACGATGTCGCCAGCTCTGGTCTCACTACATCATAGATCTCACTGGGAGTGTATAGACGTCTTGAAACGTCCAGGTAAAGCAACTTCGAGCAAGCTGAGATCGGTCGAGACATCGGCTAGGCGGGTGTTGTAACCGGGAGGTATCGTGTACGCATCGCCTTCGTTGAGCAGATGCCCGCCGTCTTCTTCACCATGCAACGTGCAAGATCCAGTCAACACGACTATGTAACCTCAGTGTCAGTAGGGGAGTCCACTCCGCGGTGGGTCATCGACAGGACGACTTACAAGTGAAGAGGATATCCGAGTCATGGCTCGTCACTGCATTTATGTCTTTCAACCCTGCAGCGGGACATACCACGTTGACACTCGCAACACCTTTCGTGCCACTGGAGACACCAGTATCTCGAGCTCGAAAGCCAGGTACCCGCCAGTCCTTCCACTCAGCATCCTTTGCAAGGCTATGTACAAATCGCTGTCCGTTCCATTCTCGGTCGGGCTTCTTCGTTGGCGTGGGCAGCTCCATTTCCCAGTCCAAGGTGGTGATATGTTCGGCTGGCACACCAATCTCAATGACTTGTAGATTCTCGCTCGACTCCAGCACACGATGTCGTATCCTGGGCGGTTGGATCACACAATCACCAGCGGAGAGGGTGAAAGGCGGTCCTTGATCTTCATAGACTAAGCGAACCCACCCTGCGTAGCAGTATATGAGTTGGAAGCCGATTGCATGGTAGTGAACGTTATCTGGGACGGGACCGGCATTTGGTATTCGAATGTGCGAGGCGATGATGGCACCGCCAAGACGAGACGGAATCAGATCGCGATACTGCATGCCGGCACGACCTATGACCCAAGGCGCGCCATCAGCGAGTCGAGCTACTCGGAAGGCGTGCTCGGTCGGTGGCTGTGGGAATTGTATATCGTCTGACACGAATTCGACTGTTGTACCGGAAGGTGAGGTGAGAGTTTTCTTCTCTGGAGAAGTATCATCGCAGAGCAGACGGATTGTTCCAGGTGGAGTCGCAGCCGCTTTGTCAAGTCGCAAGTTAAGGCCGTGGCCGGATAGAGCAACGACTGCTGGGGCGTCTGCTGGGTAGATCTGATTCATGCGAAAGCCCAGCTCCTGGGCGGTCCAGAAAGCGATGTCTTCTGCAATGTCCTTGGAAGGCAAGAGTATTTCCGCTGACTGGATTGTCATCTCCCCTGATCGAGCAGATATGCTGGGAGGTCTGTCGGCTGTAGCTTCCTATTGAGAGGCTCTTGTTTCCTTGGGTTGCGTGGTATCAAGTCAACGAAGAGAACGCTGATGTAGTAAGGAGTGTCCTGCGGGGTAGTTCGACAGAGACTTCGGTGGTGGGAGTCAATCACGAAAACTTCGAAGCCTGGTCACTACAGGAGCGGTCTAACATCCTTTGGTAGAGTGATCAGGCTACCTATGTGAGCATTGATGAGGTGACAGGCCAAGTGCTCATCTAATCTTGGTCTCGCAGACAGCTCATGATCTCAGTTGGCCGCGTGTAACTGGAGCGCCCCTTACAATTTGCTATCGATAAGGCGAATGTGCCGGGCTGTGTTGTAACAAGATGTGTATTGCCACGGCTTTGGTGCCGGCTGGGCGGCCTTGGGACCGATGCACTGGTGACACGACTGCCGATGTGGACTCCACAAAGATGTTTGAATGTACCGAGTTGAGGTTTCGAAGTACACTCATCATGCTTGACTGCAGTCATGACTTGGCACCTTGCGCGCTTCGCAGTCTGAAAGCCTCCAGTATGATTGCCACCACACTGTCTGTCGTGATCGGAAGCGGTCGGTCACCTTTTCTTTGGCTAGAAATCTCATCTCGTGATGCCCAAGCGAAGTCCTGGTGCTCGTTCGGGTCCAGCTTAACAGCCGTGCAGTCATCTACCTCCACGTTGAAGCAGAATCGACACCAGCTGCTCGTGCCTGTGCGGTTCTGAAACACAGAACCTGGTGCGCGCTCTGGACCTTCCGAGACACCATACGAGAAGTGCTTCGCGATCAAGCCAGATTCCTCCCACAGTTCTCGAGTGGCGCCGTGGAGAATGGTCTGGTCTTCATTATCTACAGCGCCCCCAGGAAGCTCCCATCGGTTTGGCATCGAATCGTGAGCGGCGCGTTGGATGACCAAGATTCTGTCCTGCGAATCAAAGACGGCGCAAGCAGTTGCCACGCCGTCCAGCTTTCGCGACTGGTTTCGCTGGAGCCATTCTTGCTGTGGCAGGCTCCACGATTCTAGCGAGTGATCAAAAGTGAAGTCGCGCTTGACCGCGATATCTAGCTGTTGCTGCTCTGTCGCCATCGTTTGAATATGAGGACTCAGTAGTGGATGGTCGGTGATCAGAAGTCCGTCGACCTCCCAGATCACCAGATAAGTAGCAAGCTGCAGCCTAGAAACAGGCAGGTGCTTTCGAGGATCTCATGTATGTCTCACCTCAGCTCGCTCCAGGCTCATCTTCACAGTCAGCGTGATGCGACGCTAGCCAGCGTACGGTGACAAGTGCTCGTTCCGAGAGTAAATCGGATGTTGTTTACACGAACGACGATGGAGTAGAATAGAACTGAGTCGTGAATGCCAAGCTAGGGAGCTCCAGACATACACATCGGACACAACCAA